>JAQBSW010013000.1:0-15162 GCA_029291075.1 Eudiplozoon nipponicum
AAAGAAATTCCTTGTCGGATATAAGAAACATTTCTTCGCATTGTCTTTTCAAATATCTTTTAATGAACATATATTTATATATAAATTGGAAAGCAAAACAAGATAGAAATATGTGAACATAGAGAGAGTGTGAAAAATGGAAACCAATCAAATTGCGTGCGTCACATCCAGTTCAAGCTCAATGCTTGTACGTGCTTCTTCTGCTTGCATAAATCTGGCTGCAATTTGTTTATCCATAAGGCTTCGTATGTGGCTAGCTCCCTTTTGTTTTTGCATTTAGTAATTACTTTGAATGCTACGTCTGGAGAACATACGTGCGATGTTTCGATGATGTGTTGCGCAATAGCAGACGTGTGTTCACCATTTGATTTAAAACAGGCGTTTAAATTGCAATGTTCTCTCATTCGAGTAATTAACCGTCTGGTCGATCGGCCTACGTAAATTGATCGACAACTTGCGCATGTATATTGGTAAATAATATTTGATATCGACATTAACGGCTGTTTCTCTTTGATTGCTGGTAAAGGCAAGTGTGTTACCCTAAATAACACTCGTAGTTTAGCTGCATTAAATGTGCGTGTTAATGCTGCTTCAACTTTCTTTTGTGCCATTCGGGAAACTGCATCCCCCTTAAATGGGATGTTTAGGTAGACTGTTTTCTTTTCTGGCCCATAATACGTCTGTTTCTGTTTAATTCCCCTTTTAATAATTGATTCAATTAATTGTCTGGGATAGCCATTAGACATTAAATCGTTAATTGCTTTATTATATTCATTTTCTTTACAATCTTGACTAACCAACCTGTCAATTCTTGAAAAGCAACCACGAATTGTTGATAATTTATATTGAAATGGCACAAAACTGCTGTAATGCAAATACTGTGCAGACCATGTTGGTTTATGGTAAATTGTTCTGTTTAATTTACCATTAGTTTCTTTCTTCAATAGTACTGTAACGACACAAAGAATTTGCCCACATATTGCGTAAATTAAATTCAATTCGATTTACGCTGCACCAATGAGAAAAAAGCGAAACTTGCCGTTAACCAATAGTGTGCAAGTAGCCATATATTTCTATGATATGGCTATTTAAGCACGGTAAATTTACCATGCAGTTCAGTTGTCGCGTTTGCCTTCTCTGTGCGCTACGTGTGCGTGCTGTCTGCTGTCATCACCTACACTGATTTTTGGATTGGCTTCACCAACATTGGCAACATCAGTAACGCCAATCTTGTTGCTGTACGACTAGAGAGACAAGCCAATTACTGCAGAACTTCAACGAAGTTTCCACATCGAGAAAGAACCACAACCCAAGTCAACCCGAGCTCGTCACAAGAGTCTAGGAGTACTTCTGGACGTCATCACACTTACGGACCTTCTCAGCATTTGCAAGTATGTATTAGGTTTTTGCATATATATTAGTTCTTCGCAACAAACAGTATTTAACTGTAATATATTGAATTGAATGATGTCATGCTTACCGCGAAATGTGATAACTGATATCGATGAAGGCCAGAGTGTATGGTTTAACTGGAGTAACAGGTGTTCGGAAATTGTTGTAATTCTCAATTTGGGTGAACTTTAGCATAAATTTATATCGATCAGGTTGGTATCATGTACCGACTCGGAAACCATAGTGTTAGTATCCGGTACTCATCGATTTCAAAAAAGGTATCAGTTACTAACACAATGGCCATAGTGTTAGTATCCTTTACAGACTCGGTATATATATTATATAGTGTGAGTTAGCATTGAAGTCGTATTGTCGTTGACTTCAGATTATGTTAGCTTCACTATTACAGGTTTACACATTCGTCTAGGAGATTGTACCGTCCTATTATTCCACATTCTTCTACCGAATATATAGTGGTTAAAGGGCGTAATACCGGCTCCTACTGATGAGTCGCCAGTAAGCACGAAACGAATGTGCATGAGATTATACTTTCCGTTCATGCTGCCTTTGGTTTATCCTTCTGGTCACAACTGAACTAATTTGTTACTAGGTTCGCAAAACCTAATACATAATTGCATATATATTAGTTCTTCGCAACAAACAGTATTTAACTTCTCAGCATTTGCCAGAGAACGCAAGACCGGCCCTGTTAAGGGCCCCTTAACAGTACATAACTCTTTATTTTATGGCAATGTAACCGAGTTTATAACGTCGTACGGCATTTACTTGAAGCTGGGGCGTTTACAGTACATCTAGGAAAGGTAGACAGTCATCTTTCTCGTGATCTGACCTGAAGCCGATATTCTTATCTAAATGACTACATATAAAAGATGGAAAACGTGCTAAAGGACAACACAAAATTCACACGTCTAGACGAAAAATCAGATGAAATAGACAAGGTGGAGCGCAAAGTAATAAATGAAATTAAGATTTTGACAGATGCCGGTTTTATTGATGAGGCCACTGCACAGAAGCTCAAGCCAGTTGGATCATCTACACCAATAATGTACGGATTACCAAAAACACACAAAAGAGGTTGTCCTATGAGGCCAATTTTATCAATGGTAAATTCTCCGTTTCATGCACTAGCTAAATGGCTAGTTCGTTTACTTGAACCATTACGTAAACTACTAGGTAATTATTCGGTTGCCGATTCGTTTGAGTTTGTAAACAAAATTCAAGATATAAATGTTAAAAACAAGATTATGGTATCTTTTGATGTTACGTCTTTGTTTACAAATGTTCCAATTGATGAAACCATTGTCATTATAGTCAAAGCGGTAGAACACGATATATTACCATCGCCGGTGCCAGGTCAAACTCTACGCAAGCTTATCTTATTATGCACGAAAGACGTACGATTTCGTTTTAATGGAAGCATCTACAAACAGACTGATGGTGTCGCAATGGGAAGCCCCTTATCTCCAGTGTTGGCTGAGATTTTTCTAGGGCACCTAGAAAATACATCATTAAAGAGTGACATAAGTAAATGTGCTCAATATATACGGTACGTGGATGATATATTTCTTGTACTTAAGAACAGGTCGCAATCACGAACATTGCTTCAAAGTTTCAACGAAGCACATAAGAATATCGGCTTCACGTCAGAGCACGAGAAAGATGACTGTCTGCCTTTCCTAGATGTACTGTTAAAGAAAGAAACTAATGGTAAATTAAACAGAACAATTTACCATAAACCAACATGGTCTGCACAGTATTTGCATTACAGCAGTTTTGTGCCATTTCAATATAAATTATCAACAGTTCGTGGTTGCTTTTCAAGTATTGACAGGTTGGTTAGTCAAGATTCTAAAGAAAATGAATATAATAAAGCAATTAACGATTTAATGTTTAATGGCTATCCCAGACAATTAATTGAATCAATTATTAAAAGGGGAATTAAACAGAAACATACGTATTATGGGCCAGAGAAAAAAGCATTCCATTTAAGGGGGATGCAGTTTCCGATCGACCAGTCGGTTAATTACTCGAATGAGAGAACATTGCATTTTAAACGCCTGATTTAAATCAAATGGTGAACAAACGTCTGCTATTGCGCAACACATCATCGAAACATCGCACGTATGTTCTCCAGACGTAGCATTCAAAGTAATTACTAAATGCAAAAACAAAAGGGCGCTAGCCACATACGAAGCCTTATGGATAAACAAATTGCAGCCAGATTTATGCATGCAGTGTTGTGTCCACCTATGTTTGATGTTCCACGAACTTGAATGTCGTTGGTGTTTATTATTAACGTGTCGTCTAGACGAGCCTTAATTATGCCTAATTCTGCAGTTAAATTATTCATTTGAGAAGTCAATGCCTGAATCAACGTTTCCAACCCATCAGAAGACATATTAAATGTACCACAAATGCTTTATTTTTACTCAATTATATATAGAATTTTGCACGCACAACAAGCATCGATTTAATAAAACAAATTTACACATTAATTAATTTATGTTCACTTCAGCTCGAAGTCTGCTTTTCTCATTGGGCTGACTGCTTCATTCTTATACGGGCGCTTCTGCGAGGAATTTCTGTTGAAATAATGTCTGCCCTAGATAAGACCTTTTGTTCATTATTTGTCTTAAAGGTGGCTATTGCCACATCTTCCCCCCCCTCAGGAATCGGCTTTCGCACTCTGCTTAAACGATCCAGTGCCACAGCTCGTGGTCCATCGGGCAGGCTAACAAAAACAGTATTGTGCTCTGCGTCCACCCTCTCCACGCGATACGGCCCATCATTGACAGCCTGCAGTGCCATGGGCTCGACCCTCGCTACCATGACATAATCGCCGACCTTTAGGCGAGTGCGTGTCGGTTGCCTTGCATAGCTTTGTCGCTGTGTGGCGCCTACATATTCAGTTAACTGTTTTAGTCGTTCCTGAATATCCGCTATGGTGCAGCGCTCATGGGACCCTTGGATTACAGGTTCACCTGGCAGTCTTATGTGTCCTCCATAGACCATGGTCGTTGGAGCGAAACCTGTCGCTGTTGAGACTGTAAAGCGCATGGCCCGCTCAACCAAATGTAATTTGTCTCTCCACGTTCCCGGGCTTTCGTGGCACCAACATCGCAGTACCTCTTTCATCGTCCTATGTGCGCGCTCAGCTGTTGCATTGGTTTGCGGGTGATAAGTGGCTGTGCGGGAATGCTTTATGTCAAGGTCTTTGCACCACTGATTAAATTCTTTCGACTCAAACTGTGCGCCTTGATCGGTGACAATAACTTGTGGGGTACCGAATCGACTGAGCCATCGCTCTTCTAAGCACGTTATAATCTTTTCTGTTGTGATCTTCTTCAGTGGTACAAACTCGACCCATCGGGTAAACTTATCGACCATGGAAAACACATAGGACACGCCGCCGCGAGCTACCGGCAGTGGACCTACCAGGTCGATATGCAGAAACTCGTTCCGTGCAGTGGCATTGAAAGCAATCGGAGTGACTTTTTCTCGTTTTTGTGGTTTACAACGTTGGCATGTAGTGCACTGTTGACAATAGCTACGAATTTCTTTGGACATGCCAGGCCAATACAATCGTGACTGCAATGTCTCAATGAGCCGCCCAGCGCCGGGATGTCCCAACGTTTCATGCCAAAAGGCCATTAATTCTGTTCTTATAGATTCTGGCACAAACCATTGCACTGTTTGTCCTTCTTTCCGCACCAACAGGCCGTTCTGTAGACTCAACGTTTTATATGGTGCCAACACCACTGTGCCGTTTTTTAACTGATTGACTATTTCCTGACATGTAGCATCTCTTCCCTGTTCTTCAGAGACCTTTATAAGCGGCGAAACCCGAACAGCGGAAATTCTGCTGAGCGCATCGGCCGCCGCATTCTCGATTCCTGCTCTATGATGAATTGATATATCGTACTCTTCTAGTTCTTCAATGGCTCGATGTACACGTTTCTTCTCAATACATAGTGATCTCCAATGCACTAGCGCTTTGTGGTCGGTAAAGACGTCCACGTGTCCCCCGATGACAAAATATCTAAACTTCCGTAGCGCCCATTGTACGGCAAGTAATTCTTTTTCTGTGACTGTATAGTTCTGTTCCGCCTTAGTGAGTGTGCGACTTATATATTGCGCAGGACGTCCGTCAGCTTGTAACACCGCTCCTATACCAATATCTGACGCGTCTGTAACAATTGACATATTACCTACCGGGAAAGTCAAAATAGTTGCATCTATTAATTTCTGCTTGCATAGTACAAACGCTTGTTGAGCCTCCTCCGTCCAACGAAATGGTATCTTGGCACTAGTTAACTGAGATAAGGGCTGTTGCGTAACCGCCATCCCTGCGAGGTATGGTCTATAGAAATTCACCATACCAATAAACCGGCGCAATTGTTTTCTAGTAGTAGGCACCGGATAATCCCTGATAGGTTGTACATTCGAATCTAACGGCATGCATCCTTCCGCTGAGACTAAGTGCCCCAAGAACCGCACTTCTTGACCTATCTGTACCTTTTCTGGATTAAAATGTAATCGCCATTCTACAGCTTTGGCCAACATCTTCTGCAGCCTCACACGTAATTCGTGTTCAGTAGTGGCCCATATAATAACATCGTCTACGTAAGCTGTTGTACACGTTAAGTCAGACACGAACGAGTCCATCATTCTTTGGAACACTTTCGGAGCGTTTTTAAGGCCAAATGGTACCCGGGTGAATTGGAAATTACCTTGGGGTACTTGTACAGCTAACTTCCATCGGTCTTCGGGCCGCACGCCTATTTGCCAAAATCCCTGTTTAAGATCAAGCACGGCAAACGATTTGCCTCCCGTTAGCTGTAAGAACAGATCACGCAGAGCCGGCATGGGATACGGGTCCGGTTTAGTTACTGAGTTCAATTGCCTAAAATCAGCCGCTGGTCGGAGCGAACCATCCTTTTTCGTAACATAAACCATCGGAGCACGAAAAACAGATGATGACGGTTCAAGAACGCCGGCTTCTATCATTTCTTGGGTTGCTCGAGTCGCTGCTGCTAATTTCTTTGGAGGAGCACCATATACTTTTGGTGGTTCGTAACCGTCATTTAGTTCTAGCCATAGCTTAAACTGGTCGACCGTCGGCCCTGGACGCTCGCTACAATCAGGCAGTTGGAATATAATGTTATATTGGGTTTGAAGATTCTTCCACCACCCAGGCAGACAACTGGTCTCCTCCTGCATCTTAGGGGTACATATAGACTTTATTGAACTTATTCCCTCAGGCCGCGATAGGTATACACGTTTATTTTGACAGTCTATCGTCTTAACCCATTTTCTAATGAAATCAAGTCCCAATAAGGGCGTTTGCGTATTCGAAACAACAAAAGACATATGATAGACATTTTCATTTATTAACAACTTTGTGTCCCACTCGCCCACAGCCACCATCGATGCGCCCGATGCCTGACATAAACTTGCTCTCGTAGGTTTTACATTGTTCAATGGCCAAGTCAATGGTAGTACCGACACATCAGCTCCAGTATCCAATTGCATTATTACTGGCTGTCCGTTGAAGAGTTCTAAAAATTTAACTTTAATGAAAATTCTTACATTTGGCAATGTTTCCCACACTTCCTTTTCTTCAAAGGCCATCTGGTTCGGACCACTTTTTTGTTTGTTCTGCTGGTCTTCATTCGATCTACCCTTCGGAGCCACCAAAGGATTAATATTTGTGCCCTGCTCTCGCCTACCTTTATTTGTGAGATTGTGAACCCTGTTTCCCCACTGAACTGGCCGTTCTCGAGGAGCAGTACATTGGTTTTGCTGACGCTTATACGCCGTATTCGTCGGAGCTGGAGTCCTTATATACTGACTTTGCTTCCAGGCCACTGGCTGTTGCCTTCTGTCGCGGAATTGCTTATTATGCCGCGAAGAATTCCAGTACGGTATGTCGCTCCTGCCAGATGTTGTAACTGGACCCATGCGTGGAGATGCAGCTGCCATCTTATTTGTCATTATGGCCGAACTTTGAAGAGCCTGAAGTCTCTCTTCAAGGCCTCCCTGGGCTGCTGGATATTTCACCGTATCTGGTAGGATCCAGCAGCATGAACATGATGGCCTCATGTGGTTGCAAGCCGGGTAAAGACTCGGTAAGCTTCGAGAACCACCGCTTGATACGTGCCATGGTATCCATGGGCATCTCACCCTTTAATGGTGTCAGGCTGTATAATTCTGAGAACACTTCTTGAGGCCTGGCCCGGAAATGATCCAATACGCGTCTTTTGTATTCTTCATATGTGAGGTCAACTGGCAATTCCAATTGGACAGCTACTGTCCGGTCCACTAATTCCTGTACAGCTACACGCACAATAGGTGCTTCCAATGTAAATTCTTGGGCTCGCACTGATGCTTCAAATTTTTCGAACCACAACTGTGGCCTTTCCACATCTAGTGGTGCTAACATCGGCTTAAACTCTGATGACGGTCTGACATAACTCGTCGATTCGGCTGAAAACGCTGGCATATTAATTCCTGATTCCTCTTCGCCGTGGTCGCCATTGTTGTGTCCACCTATGTTTGATGTTCCACGAACTTGAATGTCGTTGGTATTTATTATTAACGTGTCGTCTAGACGAGCCTTAATTATGCCTAACTCGTCCGTTAAATTCTTCATTTGAGACGCCAGTGCCTGAATCAACGTTTCGACCCCATCAGAAGACATATTTAATTGTGCCCTAAATGCTTTATTTTTACTCAATTATATATAGAATTTTGCACACACAACAACAATCTATTTAATAAAACAAATTTACACATTAATTAATATATGTGCACATCAGCTCAACGTCTGCTTTCTCATTGTGCTGCCTGCTTACTTCTTATCCGGGCGCTTCTGCGAGGAATTTCTGTTGAAATAATGTCTGCCCTAGATAAGACCTTTTGCTCATTATTTGTCTTAAAGGTGGCTATTGCCACATGCAGAAGAAGCACGTACAAGCATTGAGCTTGAACTGGATGTGACGCACGCAATTTGATTGGTTTCCGTTTTCCACACTCTCTCTATTTTCACATATTTCTATCTTATTTTGCTTTCCAATTTATATATAAAGATATGTTCATTAGTAGATATTTGAAAAAGGCAATGCGAAAGAAATGTTTCTTATATCTGATAAAGATGAATCCATGACCAGCTCTAACATACTACTTAATTAAACTGACAAACATGTCGTATAAAGCACACCAGGAATTTCCGAAATTCCTTGCAATCTTATCTATTTCCAGGAAACCAAGAATGTTGTCTTTCTATCTACTTAGTGTTTAGCAGATTAATCATGATCATGTGTAAAAGAGGACGTCAAGCAGCATTTGCAAGCTTCGCGAAGACGTGAACTGTTCAAAAGAATAGTTTTAAGCACTACGGAAATGTTCCCGTGAAAAAACTTCGATCTCCATTTATTTTGCTATATTATGTCAACAGTGTAACGTCTGCAGTTGATGAGCATAGACAAAATCATTACTTCATCCTTTCTTCTTTCAAGCCTTATATGTCCTGACGTCAAAACGGAAAATTATATTAGACTTTCGTAGCGTAATTAATGTGTTAAGACTGATTTCTACCCTTCAACGTATCCACGATTTTCTTCAATAGGTGGTCCACTAGCACTCTCAGTTATGCAATGATCCCATTGATCCTAATTTCGATGTACGCCCCGAGTTCGGTTTCGTGGTATCATCCCTCCAAAGGCTCCCCCTTGCTAAATATTGAAAATTTTCAACAACACAATATAGTTAAACAAGCAATCATTGCGAGGGTGGTATTATCAATTATTCAAATCAAGTTTGCGAGCTCGAAGTAAACACCAATCCCATGGTATCTGTGCAGTCGTCGAGGAACAAAACAAGACTACTGTGTCACCCGTACTGATGCGTTTCGACAGAAAACTGATTAACGAGGATTGACCGCGAAACATATATATGAGAAGCAAAATTAGATATGCGTCCTCATCTCTAGTAGTCTCACATATATTGTACTTGACTTGAAATTTAGGCTGTACAATTCCTATGCAGTCACGAACGCAGTTTATTCAGCTATAGGTAAGAGCCGCATAGCTAATTTTGCTTTCCATATATATATATATATATATATATATATATATATATATATATATATATATATATATATATATATATATATATACTTTACTGTTATATCCTTGCTAGTCAGTTTGCCGTCATACTTTGGTGATGATCATGGTAGGTTGGAACGCGTCAGTATGTGTAACTGACTTCAGTTATGCTGTGTTGTTCGTCTGATGGTTAAATACAATGCGATTGGTGTTTACTTCAAGATCACAAACTTGATCTGAATAACATAATATAGTATCAGACCGCCGGCAAACACATATATACAAGAATCACAACAAGCTTCATCTGTACACACATCTCTAAACGTAACATAAACAATAATATGTTGTTCGTAGACTGGTTAAACAAAAGAAGCAATCTCAAAATCAGATTAACAAAAGAACAGATGTTCCGTGGAGCAAGAAAAGATTACTGACACCAAACAAATGCCCAGATGTCATACATCTAGAGTACAAGCAGCATTAACTGACTCATGAAAAATCCAAAACATCCACACGCATGACATATACAACACATAAACAATGATTTATATATCCATTTTTAAAACATGTATATTGAAAGTGTAATTTATATTTTTGTGTAGTGAAGCCTAATCGGAATATTATTTCTAAATCTTACCAAATATATTCAAATATAAATTTAGCTACATCTATTCAGAATGTGTGTGTGTCTTTCTTACCATTAATTAATCGGCGAGTTATTATAGAGTAACACAACAGATATTGTTTCAAAAATATATGCAAAAATTTCTACACACACACACACACACACATATATATATATATATATATATAACAATGAAAACCATAATTTCTACACACACACACACATATATATATATATATATATATATATATATATATATATATATATATGTATATATATATACAATGAAAACCGTAAATCATGGAATAACATTTATTAATAAATATCATTTCTATCACTTCCTACATCCAAATATCATTTCACCAGGGAGCGTGGTGTCTGTTCTATAATGTCAGTACATAAAGGTTTCCAATAAAGACGAGATCGATCTACTGAATGATTTTCACCTTCTATATCATGCAATGCTTAGTTTATACTGATATATATATACATATATATATATATATATATATATATATATATAATGGGATTGGTGTTTATCTTAAGATCGCAACCTTGATTTAAACATTATATTGGATTTTGAAATTTGATTGTGGAGTGCCAGCTTCATATTTTCCAATGCCGCGTTTTGCGTACGAGTGTTGAAGCTACAACCCGCGTACGCAAAACACGGCATTGGAAAATTATTCAGGATTCATTAGTGCTATTTTCTTTCATCCAAACATCTCCATATTTTTGTTGTAGCCAATCACATCTTGCTGGCTGTCTCAAAAATTCTAAATGCAAACTTCTTTTTCGTCAAACCATATGATGTTCCATTGCCTTCATGTTGAGTTTTATCGCAAATACTCGGTGTTATATTTTATTTCGATGAACGAATATAGCATTAACGAATCGAGATTATTGGTTTGTAGATGTCAATAACCTAATCTATATCGAGCAATCATATCGATTACCAAAGCTGTTCAGGCGCTGACAGCTATAATGTGTCAACTCTCAAGCCTACGCAGCAAAAAGTAGAATCAGCAGTATTCTTGACGTGAATATTTTGGAATAGGTGCATAGTGAAACGGTCGGGGGATTCGAAAGTGGGTCGCAAAATTTTAAAAAATCAACAGTTTCAAAGCTAATACGTCCGGAAATCGCGACAGAAGCCAATCGGCTTTACGTCACCTGAGATCCTAGGTAAATGAAATTATTAATAACTATCAGTAGGACGCCATTTAGCACAATCTTCGGCTCCGGATCAAAGTTCACCACAACGACCGTTTTGATGTGTTTATGTACAGACCGCAGAGAGTAGACTTTTCTTAAGCACAACTCCTGACTCCCTGAAGCTATTATTCCTTTTCTGATATCAGAATATCATCGTTAGCGTAATCGAAGTCAACAAGCCTGCCACCACCACCCAACTCCACTAAGTGGAGTGCTGCGGTGATTCAGCAAACATTACATCGACAATTTAACTAAACAAGGTGGGAGAAATGACACAACACTCTTCAATTTCGGAGACAAACTCAAAAGGTTCAGAGAAGCCGTTACTAGTGCGAATACATATCGATGAAGCATTACAACAGGCTACAAATAATAGAAAAAGTTTGGCCGAGACGTCATCGTTTAGTATAGCCGATATTAGCCTAAACACAAGATAGAAACGAAGGCAGCTAGGTAGTCTAGGAAAGTAACAATAGTGAGCCGCTGATACTGATAGCGTAATTTGGTCCAAGAATCCAATTCCCAGCCAAAACCCTACCTGAGTTTGCCTAACTTTCGTCTTTCGCTTTTCGCGAATTCTTCTTAGGATGATGTCAATGACCACAATTCAGTCAGAATAGAACAGACATATACCATGGATTAATAGTCCTCTATTTTTTGATGATCACCACGACGCTCTTTTCTAGGTTTTGGACAGATTCCGCCCTTCAGATTGCAGTAACTACCTAGTGCATATTCTATTGGCCCTCTATTCTTCCAAACTTGAAACATTCAGAGGAAAGTATATTGACCACGATGGCCTTACGTTTCTGCACACTTCATCCATTGAAAGGGGGGTATTTCAACACTAACCATGTCGTTTGCAATATTAAGCAGAATGAGGAGTTTTTGGAAATGAACCAAATACCAGAAGTTATTGCATAACTTACAATTGCATGAAGTGTGTGGCTTAGGTGTCACAGAGAATGAGCTGCAACACTTCGAAGCAAATGTGCCCCGGTTATGCCAATGTTTGCAAGTACTCCAAGAATGCCCAATAAGGACGAAACCGGTCTCTGATGAATTGCATTTGTTATCTTACGCCGCATTTAGTTTAAACTCAAAACATATATTTTTTGTGCCACGATTTTATTAAACATGTGTTGCCAGTATAAACCTAATGTTTCATACGGTTGCAAATGCATTATAACGAGTAGACCAGTGACGTATCTATTAGGCATTCATCAAGTAGTTGCCAGAATTGCCTTGGATGGATATATATATATATATATATATATATATATATATATATATGTGTGTGTGTGTGTGTGTATGTGTGTTCGTGTTTTATCTGTGTGGCAAAGTCAATAAAAAGTGTGAGCAATCATCACTCATTTAAAAAAGAAACTAAAAGATGAGTACTCCCATTTTCACTATACTGCTTTTTGTGAATTTAAATACAATATTTTAAAAAGTAATAACATCAAGCTTAAAACCTATGTTCTGAGATGAATAGCAAAACAGAAAACAAATTTTATAAATACAAATATAAAATGAATATAGAGCGAACAAGCTTCGGTACCACAACTTAGCAATGAAAACGCAAGAACACTACAAAATCCCTAAATTGAATCCACGGAACACGTGAAGGGAATATAGGCTAGCGTAACAAAATTTATGTTTTCACACTCCCTACTGTAAGTAGCATAGCACGAATGTTTGATATTTCCTGACTTCCGCTTTCTACAATACTTTACACAACAACTACTTTTGTTCCCCGATTTCTAGGCGGAAATTCCCTTTCTTCTTGGCTAACATTTGCCATTTTAAAGAAATAATAGCAACCTAAGCACAAAACGACGGACAGCCCTGTTAGCGTCCTATGTTCGATGGCAGGCATGAACGTGAAATATGACGCTAAAAAAGATAAAACGAGTTTCTATAAACCAAACACTTATTCGAGTAGATGCTCTAAAGTTATCACAATCAATACACGATAGCTTTAAGAATTAAGAAGCGCAGTTAACAATATCAGACGCAATAAACTTGTGCACAGCCTAAAATGTGTAACGAATCGGCTATACATTACAAAATAAAATCGAATAAAATCAGAACGCTTTTGCATGAAAGATATTTGAAAAATTGAACCATGGTATGACAAACGGCTTTATACAAATTGCAATTTTGAATTAGGTGTTGCGCTCATAATAACGAATTAGTCCAATTATGACCTGAAGGATAAACTAAATTATAAACTCATGCATGTTCGTTTCGTGCTTACTGGCGACTCATCAGCGGAAGCCGGTATTACTTCCGTTACCCGCAGTACAATCTCCTATACGAAAGTGTAAACCTGCAGTAGTGAAGCTAACTTCACATAACGTTTTCGATAATGCGACTTCAAAGCCAACTCACAGCGAAACATCAGCCTTTGAGATCTAATGCTACACTGCCTAAGAACTATTAGGGGAAAACCTTGGTTATAATAAATAAACCAATGTAAGAAGAAAGTTATAATTATTAAGTGAGGGATTTAACCTAGCCTCAGAGACAAACATAAATAACACCCAGACACGAGGTCACCTAGATATTTACATAGAACTACACTAAGCAAATTAGACTAAAAAGCAAAGTGACAATACAAAATGAACTACCCTACGGAGCTTCATGTACCGCTGTGTAACACGAACCCACGGCACAGTTAATTCTGTTAACAAAGTAAAGGAAACTTAAGAGGGTGGCTTAAATATGAATCTACAACAAGACTGCTAATGAGCATGATTCGAGGACATAAAAGGCATGACTTCTAACCAAGATATATGGAGAGCACGTTGACTCCTTCCATCCAACATGTTTATACATCTCATCTTACAACAATTATTATAACTATTACTAATACTACTACTATTTCTACTGCTGCTGCAACAATTAATACTAAGAATGTGGAATAATAGGACGGTACCGTCCTATTATTCCACATTCTTCTACCAAATATATAGTGGTTAAAGGGCGTAATACCGGCTCCTACTGATGAGTCGCCAGTAAGCACGGAACGAATGTGCATGAGATTATACTTTCCGTTCATGCTGCCTTTGGTTTATCCTTCTGGTCACGACTGAACTAATTTGTTACTAGGTTCGCAAAACCTAATACATACTTGCATATATATTAGTTCTTCGCAACAAACAGTATTTAACTGTAATATACAGTAGTAAATTGTGATCCAATTATACTGCTTAAAAGCCTAAATGAAAAAAAATTATACGTTAGTTCCTGTTAAAATGATACAGATATATTTTGTAGATAGTACTTACAGCCTCAACATATGTTTTTGGCGGTATTTACAGAATATTTACAAGCATGTGCAAAACTAAAACCAGCTTGATTGTTACTTTTTCAGCTAACCACTGTATAAAAACTGATTTCGTACACACAGTATGGATTTTATAATATGGAATTGCATTATTTCATCAAAATATGAGTTCCATGCTAATATAAGGAACAGCCATTTTAGATTAAATAATTGTATTTCTTTGTAAAAGACAACGATATAATTAAATTAATGAAATTAATCATACTTTCATTCAACGGACAAACTGCTGCTAAATAACATCAGTATAACTTTTTATAGCTAAATTTCTATGCTAGCAACGCAATTCTTGTCCAACGCAATAACACTAAGCCCGACTAAAATACATCGTATTACATACAGCAATCACGATGATAATTATGATACAAATACTAATACAACTTCTACGTCTACCACCACTACTACTAATAACAATAATAATAATCCTCATCATTACCATAAAAATTACTACTACT
>JAQBSW010013001.1:0-15162 GCA_029291075.1 Eudiplozoon nipponicum
TCAATGGGGACTGGTGTTTACTTCAAGCTCGCGAACTTGATTTAAAGAATTCATCCAGTTGACCGGTTTCGTCCTTATTGGGAAATCATTACGTACTGAAGTCCGAAAGACTAATGCACATGTTAAATTACAATTCAAACCACTAGGTTGTACTCAAAATAGACAAGTTAATAACAGTTATTGGCGCACGCCACGCATGTCCATGTGTATGTGTATGCATAACTAAAAAGTTTGGTTAAATTATTTTATTTTGATACACATGTACGTACATCTAAATGAAACTGCAGTCAATAGACATTAATTTACCCTTTGTACGCGTCAGACAAATTATTACTTATAAATATTGTATTATTAGAATAATTTCAATAGGTAGGGTGGGGGTGCAAAACAGAAAATTAGGGTTGAAATCACTAATTGTTTTAAAATCAAACGAATAGTTAGAGATGAAATTTTGAAGACTATATTCATAATAATTGATTATTCATTTCTTGAATAAAAGCCCACTAATTAGTCAATCTTAATCTGATGTTCTTAATCTTTTACTGGAGCTAGCTTCAGTTACCAATTCATGCAATCGCCTTTTCCTTCCAATAGCTAATGCAGTATTCCAAATCGGACCTAAAGATTTTTCAACAGCTGTTTCATTCATAATATTATCTATAGATTTAATTTCTATAGATTCCCTAATCAATCTCGTCACCCTATTACGACTACATATTGCTATGCGTTTGCATTCCTCCCAGTTGATAGTATGCCCAGTCTCCACTACATGACGTGCAAGATCTGATTTAGCAATATGTCCATACTTACACGCAGTTTTATGTTCACCTCTTCTTACTTTGATTTGACGCATGGTCTCACCAACATACTTGAGACTACAATCATTGCATGGGATCTCATACACTCCTGAAGTGTCTAAGGGTTCAATCTTTTCTTTTTGGTTGGGGAGTATAGTGCCTAGTGTAAGGGTCTGTTTTAAAACGGTCCTTATATTGTATTTTAAAGCTATTGATTTCACTTTCTTACTTAATATAGAGTCCGGTAATACCATGACCTTCCGCTCTTCCTTCTCCTTATCCGCTTTTATGTATCTCAAACTAGGATTAAATTTCTTCACCACGTCCCTCATTGTTGCATCTAGTAAATGAGGAGGGTAACCATTAGTCTTGAATATATCGCGTAGTCTACCTAATTCTAACTTCCTATGCTTTATATCTGTTAACTTGAGACTTTTCTTGTTTTATACGGACAAATGTAAGTAATTAGTGGTCAGGTGTTTATATCAAGTTCGCAACCTTGATTGTAGTAATTGTTATCACCGCCCGCGCAACCAATGTTCGTTTAATGTTTTATTTTTCCTCAAACAACGATGGTCGAATGCATGTAAGCGTCTAAAATCATCAACTCTAATTGGTAACGTCTCACTAGCGTGTAGTAAAACTGCGCGTACAGATAAATTGTTAACTAGAACTTTAAGGCCGAGTGAAATACTCTCGTTTCTCCATAAATGACGAAGTTTGGAGAAGGCTACCTGGCTTTCGCTATTCTTATACTCACCTCATCAGTCATAATGCTTGATTATCTGATAGAGCTGCCAAGGTATGTAAACATGTCAACTACGTCCAGATCTTCACTTTGCAGTCACATAGTTGAAGAGAATGGTGGGTTATCCTGTATAAGTGTTTTACATTTGGAGCGTGCGAATTTCACACAAAAAGTCTGAAAAACGCCCGTTAATCCATACACGATGGCCTAAGAAGAATCTCAATTGACGAATACTAACACGATATTATCTGCATAGTCATGATAGACTAATCTACCACCCGGGAGAAATTCAACACCGGTATGCTGAACGTATGGAAGTATGTTATTCAGAACAGCATCTATTAAAAAATTAAACAAATGGGAAATGTGGACAGTCACTACTGGTAGTAACTTAATTCATTGTAGACTTCGATGTGATATATTTACAAATTAGTTGGGCATAACAGTTTCTGACAGAATATATAAAAGAACATTGCCAACAAGTGAGTCAAGTGTACTGTTGACGGCTGTTCAAGAACTTGTCTTAAGGTAAAAAAGGTAACTATACAATGTCGTCCTGATCGGAATCCGGCTTGATCTTCTCTATTGTGTTTAACGCAAAGCTTTAAAACGGCGTAAGACAAATGAAAAAATACCTATAAACGACTATACCACGATGGTTATCGCACGAATTACAATTGCCTTATTTGAGGATGTGAATAATGGTCGACTCACTCTAAGCAAGCGGAAAGATCTCATTCCATATAACTTCAGAAATTATATCGCCACCATTCTTAAATATGCTCGAAAAAAATCATCGGGGCCCACAGCCTTGCGATGTTAAAGATATAGGATTGTATTCCTTATTTCTAATATTTTCCTATCTTTGTCGGAAAGATAGTTGTTCGAGTTTGCTTACATTTATTTGAGGTATATACTTATTTATTGTTCAGTAAAACGTTAGTCCAAATCCACAACGAATAAGTGCCCCGCCCGAGTCGACTTCGAAAACGAACAACCATCCTGGATGCAACCACGCCAGCTTTAACTAAGTGCTACACGATCAATTTGATTACACCGTTGTCCGGGGGCTGAAGAACGCCATGTGGTGCAGCGCCTCACATTAAGTGTGAACCTGGTGCTGCTTAAATACAATCCATGTTCTTCACAGCTGTCCAACAGTCTTTCAACATTATCGTTACAAATCGAGCTTAAACGAAATTCTGCACCAATCTTGAGCATTCATTTGAGCCATAATCAAGACTAGATCTGAAATTCTTTCCCTACTTAGTAAAAGGTTTAGGTCGGAGCAAAGTTGCCGTTGCCGTCTGTGCTACAATCGTTAGGAGAATGGGCAGATATGAGGAAAAGGCTGTATTGATTAAGGTTTCTGGCATTGATTTTAGAAGATTTATTTAAACGTGCCGCACAAAGTCGGCTATTTACAGCAATCCTTCCATTTAGGCAAGCTTAAGCTCGTGTGCTAGGAACAATGCCGATGCCCAATTTATCGGCTTCAAAAAACGAAGTGGAACCAGAGGTTCTAAGTCAATAACGCGTAGATAAGAATGGTTCACCTATGTCTGTAATGCACGTACGATCTTTTATTCTGGCTTAAGATTTCTAATTTATCCAATATACCAATGAGTGCTCCTTGTTGTCCAGTTTGTTTTAATGTTCGCACATTAAATACGCCGAAATCAGAACCTAACCTGGGTTTAATGAATGGTAGTTTATTTGAGTTTTTCAATCCGATACTGGCCTCAGCGATATGATAAACATCTATAATTTTCATAGCAACTAAAAAAGCGTTATTGTTAGATTGCAAAAAAATAGGCAGAATCGTAGATGGTGCCTTGAGTAGCATAAATTAGCTTATCAACTCTGCACGACTCAGCAGATAAAGCGACCCTTTTTATACTTTGCGACGGCTGATACAGTATTAATTCATTGTTCATGGTTATACGTAGACTGTAAAAGAACACTAGAACGTCCATTCCTAGTAGGGATGGCTTGTATTGGGAGTTTTCCTTCTCTTAGATAGTCTGCAAACCAAGACTGATGAGCACTATCTGCTCAGATGCCCGTGGTCAAGGACTCCTTCAGCAGCCGGAACTTGCCCGTCGCATCTGGCACACTTCCTCTCAATCCGTCACTACACATTTAGTACTATATTTTATTGCGTAGTCAGACAAAACTCGAGGCTTCACATGAAACAGGATAATGGCTGTGTCACATTAGACCAGAAAGGTACATGCTACCATTCCCGGGCTGACCAGCCAGTGCTCACCGGTCGTCAGGCCGGAAATTTCTATGGCGACGGGCAGCAACTATAGAGATTAATTTGAAATGTGACTCCAAATTCCCGCACAATCTCCAACGTCTTTGGCTATGTAATGTGTACCGAACCCAAATATACACAAAATCAAGTTCTTCACTTGTTCGTAGTATGCCGTAAAGCGAGATTCAGTTGCAGTAAAACAATTTTAAAAAACGATTGAATTTTTGTTGTTGTCGGTTTTTGTGATGATCAACGCCTGTTGAACCTACATAAATTGCTTCATCATCTTATAGCCAAATAGTCAACATAGTCAGACCTCCATGATTTAAGCTTATTTCCTTGAATCCTCGGTACAGTTCACACAAATAGGCTAGAATGACTATCCTCCAGTTTCCATGAAGAAGTCAAGACAAACAAAAATGGCTTTATTTATTCGAGCTCTGTTTGCGGAAAATTCAGCAAAGTATGCGTAGAGATCCCAATAAGGAAACCGGTCAACCGAGTGAATTGCCTTTTCTACATTACACAATGCTCAGTTTGTACTGACAAATATACTTATACAATGGGATTGGCGTAACCGTGGTTGAAATAATTGTTGTCACCGCCTACGCAACCAATGCTCAATTAATTATATAAAAGAGGCTTTATCCAAATTCATGCTAATCTCTTAATTATTAGCATATAGGTGTTTTAACGTAATTTATTAATTAGCTATAATAAAATTACACAAAAAATTGTACATATTAGACTAGAAGTTCAATAAAAGACATAACTAAACACGTAAATATGACGACGATGATGATGATTAAGTCAAGCAGTCAGCGCCGTCTAGCTGTACTGTAAATAACAGTCCGCATGCCTGGTTTGCAAAAAAATCTGAATTAAAAAAAAATAGTTAAACACCAAAAACGTACTGCCAGTAAACGAGGACTCACCTGCATTGCATTGTATGGTCATTTCACAAAGCGGGCAGCGTACTCTGTGCTTGTGCGTGTAAAGATGTTCAACAAGGAGATTACGACTGGGGAATAAGCGATGGCAACGCTGGCAAGAATGGCACTGTATAAAGTTGGAGAGAATGCAAACAAGAGGAAAGTTCATTCCGGTGGAAAATGATAGGGAATTGCGAAAATCCAAGCCTACGTCTTAACAACCACAATGTCAGACATGAAAAACGTAACGAATCAAGTTAATACAAGTTAAAAATATTTAGTAAAAACTTTAAGCATTCTTTCGAAGGTAATAACTCCGTGATCAAAGAGAAAAATAGTTTTCCCATTGGAAATTTAAAATAAATTTGCTAAAGACTGGTGTAGTCAAACTATCCTTCTCTTTTTCACGCTCATAGATGACAATATTTCACTAGTTAACAGATGATTTTTCACTGCCATGTAACGATGAAAAACATTATTAGTGTAGGCTGTCAACGAAAACTAGGTTAAAGAAGAGGATACAGTTCCTGAGTTTCCACCATGAAAATATTATTCCAAACAAGATAGACGAGCATAAAATGCACATAGCATCTGGCGAAGGCTGCCACCAGCAGTCAAAACTTATCTGTCGCATCTGGTACGTCGACTCTCATTTTGTTGCTATGCGTTTAATACGCATGTTTACATTCGTAATAAATCCTACCTTGAGGCTTCACAAGAAAACATTTGACAAGTTCTCAATAGCACCGGCAAGGTACATACAACGGCTGCCAAAGAAATAACCCAGTCCATTTACTTATCTGAGCAATAGAAGAGAAGCAAGATATTTTTTGATATGCCACAAATAGTAAGGAAATTAAAATGACAACAAAGATCAGTCATTCGGTGCCAAGGGAGTAGAGCAGTTGATCACTAAACGATTCGTTTCCAATTCGAATATAACTGACATTCCTGTCTAAAACTGATAAAGTTGTCCAAATGGAGGAAACAATGCTTTACTAAGATACATAAAGGCATCCACACATAAACAGAGATATAGGCCTTCAACACAGCGGGTCACAGAGAAGTCTATGCTAATAAGGAAGCCTCCTTTTGTAACTGATATTTGATTTTATTTTCGAGTAAAGTTCTGCTACTATGCTACATTTTTTAGTTTGAATGCTTACTATTTCTTTAATGTATTTTCTGTTTCACGAATCTCAATTGTTGCATGTCTAGTGGTTGTGTGCTGAAACTTAGCTTTCACTAGTCATATAGACTCGACATGACATACATGTACAAATGTATATCGAGGTCTCTCACACAAGGAGGACTATAAGATTACGTGAATAAAGACTAATTAATTAGGTCGCGTGATAGAACCATGATTTCCATTTGATTACCACAGGTAATATTCGATTCAAATGTCACCTAGGCAACGATGACACAGTCTAGTGAAATCAAGTAGCCGATATCGTAAATAAAAAGTTCGGCCACGAGATGGGTGGTCTGCTACTGCTGCGGTTCCAGCTATCAATGGTCTAGTTTGGATAACTAAGAGTCCCAGCCAGCGAAATCTATGTTCCTGAACAATATTTAACTTACCAAGGAACACCATTTGAGATGGATAAATGAAGTTTGAGCTGTCACCTATTTCATACTGCAAAAAGTCTGGCTAGCCTCATGAACTTGCGCCATCAATTTTGATTAACAAAGGATATTCTCCGTTCATTATTCTTTGGATATATTTTGTATACCTTTTTCGGTACCCTTCACCGAGCCAGGATTAATCACAATCTTCTAAACAAGCTAATAAAACAAGTGCGATATTTCCTTTGGCCATATTATTTCCATTGACTGGTTGGTTGCATACTAGCTAATTGACATTTTGCTAGATAGGTGCGCATCCCGTATTTGTGTATGTCCAGTTCCGCTGTGTACAACCCACTAAGTGAAATTAGAGTGGCTTATTTTTATACGCTTTATATGCTTCACGCAATTTATTTTACACTCATCATGTGAAATTGCGAATTTGAGGTAGCCCTCAAATTTTAGTGTGGCGAGTCAAATAAATCAGAAACAGCCTTAATAAACGCATGTCAAGTTAAATTATAACAATTAAAGAAAGGTGACCACGTAGGCGTTCAATTTCACTTAAACCACTCGAGATGTACTAATGATTGACTAATTAAATGAAATTATTATAATCAAGGTTGCGGTCTTGATATAAACACCTGACCCATTAATTACTTACATATGTCAGTATAAACTAAGAATTGTATAGTGTAGAAAAGGCAAATCATCCAGTAGACCGGTTTCGTCCTTATTGCACTGGATAATTCCACCTTTCTATATACAATTCTTAGTTTACTACTGACATATATAAGTAATGATAATAGGTCGAGGTGTTTATATCAAGACCGCAACCATGATTATAATCAGTGTTATCACTCACCCGCGCAGCCAATGTTCGTTTAATTAAATGAAAATTGGTTGCGCGCGCGGTGATTACAATTACTTTAATCAAGGCTGTGATCTTGATAAAATATCAGTCCCATTATATACAGATATTTTTCAGTATAAGCTAAGCCTTGTATATGGTAGAAAAGACAATTCATTCAGGAGACCGATTTTGTTCTTATTAGAAACTCATCACGTACTGTCCAGAGTTTGCCTAGGACAGAGCTCGAACCCTGGCAGGTCTGTCTAGATCTCGATATAAACACCTGACCCATTATGCACATACATTTGCCAGTATAAATCAGGCATGGTATAGTGCAGAAATGGAAATTCATCCGGTAAATACCTTTTCTACACTATACAAAGCTTGTTTTATACTGACAAATGTATGTGTACAATGCGTCAGGTGTTTATATTAAGTCCGCAACTCCCATTAAACGTAATGATTGACTAGTTTAATAGCAGCTTTTATCATTTCATTTGATAGACTCATGTCAAGTGTGTGCATATTTTCGTTTAAAATAAATATTACATATGTACATCCGTCTTAGTGAAACTGCATTTAATAGATTTTCATTTACTATTTACATGCGTCAGACCGATTGTGTTGATCCAAACTTTTGAAATCATGTAATACCAGCGCGATACTAATAGACAGGGGGGGGGGATTTTAAAAAAAATCATGTCCGGGTAATCGATCAAAAATTGGTAAAAAAAAGAAGCCTTATTAAGATATGACATAAAGTAAATGATGGATAAACAAGAGAATTATGAAAATTACTTAACAAAGGAATGAACAACATAGGGCAAATATTGTCTCTTAAATAGCGTCTAGTTTACTTGAGGCACCAAATTAAAAGATTTAATAAACGAACAGTTAAAGGTTTAAATTTTGAATAAATGTACCATCAAAAATAGATAAACCAGCAATAAGATAAAAAGATCACTAATGAGTCCATCTTTATCCAAAATTCTTAATATTGTACTGGAGCTAGCATCAGGCTCTGACTCATGCAATCATATATTCAAAATTGAACCTAACGACATTTCCACCGCTGTTTCATTGATAACATAACCTTAGTTTCAATGGATTCAGAAAAAGTCTATTCATTCTGTTACGATAACATATTGCTATTCCACTTGTCATTCAATTTGATAGTGTGATTTCATACATTCTTGATGTTTCTTAAGATTCAATGCTTTATTTTTCGTTATTGAGTCTAGGGCCCCGGGGTAAAAGACTGTATTAAAACGGTTCTTATATTGTGCGTTAAGACTATTTAATTTACTTTTCGGTTTAGTTTAAAGCCTGGCAGTACTTTGGCTTCGTCGTGTTTTACGCACCTAAAATTAAGATCAAATTTACATGCGGCAATCATCATTTTGCATCCAGTAACAAAATGGAGTAATCATTAGACCGGAATATTGCACGCACCATACTATATAAAAGTACCTATGTCTTACGTATCTTAATCCAAAGCCACTTCTTGCTAATGATTTTAAGATACAGATTTTCATCCGATACAGATGATTAAACTTGAAATTAAGAATAATTTCCAAGAAGGTGTCCATCTTAAAAAACTTGTTTCGCTTTTTTTTACCATTTCAAACTATGGAAAACCGGTAATGCACTTGATGACACAATTTTAATAGTTAATAAAAAACGCTTATTTGATTATATATGTTTAATAAGTTTACCATTATATCTTCTTCATGATTCCAGATTACTAATACATCGCCTAAGAACCATGGATACAACTTGGATTCCATTGCTATCTTATCTAAATGATTATTTTACAAATAATGCATAAAGTTAAATACTGTTTGTTGCGGAGAGCTAATATATATGCAAGTATGTATTAGGTGTTGCGAACCTAGTAACAAATTAGTTCAGTTGTGACCAGAAGGATAAACCAAAGGCAGCATGAACGGAAAGTATAATCTCATGCAAATTATTTTCGTGCTTACTGGAGACTCATCAGTAGGAGCAGGTATTACGCCCTTTAACCACTATATATTTTGGTCAAGAATGTGGGATAATTGGACGGTACAATCTCCTAGACGAATATGTAAACCTGCAATAGTGAAGCTAACATCATATAAACTCTACGACAATGCGACTTCAACGCCAACTCACACTATATAATATATATACAGAGTCTGTAAAGGAAACTAACACTATGGCTATAGTGCTCGTAAGGCCAGGGTGTATGGATTTACTGGAGTAACAGGTGTTCAGAAATTGTTGTAATTCCCAATTTCGGTGAACTATAGCATAAATTGATATCAATCAGGTTGGTATCATGTACCGACTCGGAAACCATAGTGTTAGTACCGTGTACCTTTTCGGTACAATAATGTCGGTTTCGGTTACTAACACACTAGCCATAGTGTTGGTATCCTTACAGACTCTATATATATATATATATATATTATATAGTGGGAGTTAGCGTTGAAGTCGCATTGTTGTAGACTTTATATGATGTTAGCTTCACTATTGCAGTTTTACACATTCGTCTGGGAGATTGTACCGTCCTATTATCCCACATTCTTGCACCAAATATATAGTGGTTAAAGGGCGTAATACCGGCTCCTACTGATGAGTCGCCAGTAAGCACGAAACGAATGTGCATGAGATAATACATTTCGTTCATGCTGCCTTTGGTTTATCCTTCTGGTCACAACTGAACTAATTTGTTACTAGGTTCGCAACACCTAATACATACTTGCATATATATTAGTTCTCCGCAACAAACAGTATTTAACTGTTATATATTGAATTGAATGATGTCATGCTTACCGCGAAATGTGATAACTGATATCGATCAAGGCCAGAGTGTATGGATTTACTGGAGTAACAGGTGTTCAGAAATTGTTGTAATTCTCAATTTCGGTGAACTATAGCATAAATTGATATCCATCATGTTGGTACCATGTTCCGACTCGAAAACCATAGTGTTAGTACCATGTCCCTTTTCGGTACAATAATGTTGGTATTCGTTGATAACACAATAGCCATAGTGTTGGTATCCTTTACAGACTGTATATATATATATATATATATATTATATAGTGGGAGTTAGCGTTGAAATCGCATTGTCGTAGACTTTATATGAGTTAGCTTCACTATTGCAGGTGTACATATTCGTCTAGGAGATTGTACCGTCCAATTATCCCACATTCTTGACCAAAATATATAGTGGTTAAAGGGCGTAATACCGGCTCCTACTGATGAGTCGCCAGTAAGCACGAAACGAATGTACATGAGATTATACTTTCCGTTCATGCTGCCTTTGGTTTATCCTTCTGGTCATAACTGAACTAATTTGTTACTAGGTTCGCTACACCTAATACATAATGCATAACGTTGTTTGCATTTGAAACCGAAATATTTCGTTCCATTGGAACACCTTTTGTTTATACAATAAATATAAATATATAAATACATCATCTTCATAATGTGTCCAATCGTCATTTCAGTACATTATAATATTACCGGTTAATCAACTATGGAACGCCGAAAACAATCTAGTGCTTCAGGTATCGGTATATTTATTTACATAGATACTATATCTAAGCTCGCCAACCTATCACCTTCATCTAGCAAATATTCAACGACAAATTCTACAAAATGATTCAAGTACATTAATTTATGATCAAAGAAGTAGGAATAATTTATAATTCTATGATAAAGAAATATAGAAATGTTATATGTTGGTGAGTACTGAACATTGACGATAATTCTTAGTGGGTTACCATGTTTATGCCACCCACTGTTGATGCAAATGCATCTCTATTTATGAGCGTGTTATCATTTAATGTATCCACCGACTCACTGACAATCACGTGGTATACTATGCACAATGCAGGTACTAATATATGTGGCATAGCAGGCCCCCGTAGAAATAATCACTGGCTCTCTGTAAAATCTATGGAGATACTCGAAATAAGGCGCCAAATTCCACCTGGCTCGACTCATAATAATACCCGTCGCAATATAAGACGCCAACTTAAGCGCAGTCTAAAAGGCGATCTCGAAAACTTTTGGAGCAGAAAGGCTGAAGAAATGGAAGTAGCTTTCGGGTCAGGTAACAGTCGCTGTTTGTTCCAACTTATACGCACAACAGGTCCGAGAAAGTTAAAAGTTAGCGAAACTATAAATGATAGTAACAACGAATTAATAACCGATAAAATAAGTCGCCTTGACAGGTGGGCTGAACACTTTAGAGATCAATTTTCTTGGCCACCCGCGTCAGTTCCGCTTCCCGAAAGCATGTCTGCATCAACAGTGTGGAATGTTAGTCCCGAAGAACCATCCGAGTTAGAAGTACGCGATGCAATCCTATCTCTTAAGCGCTGCAAAGCCGCCGGCCCCGATGATCTGCTTCCGGGATTGTTTAAGGATGGTGGCAATATAATTTCAGGAGCGTTGACCAAACTTTTTCATACTATATGGAATGAGGAAACCGTACCACTTGACTGGAATGATCGACCATCATTCCCATCTTCAAAAAAAGGCAATCGTAATTTGTGCGATAACCATCGTGGTATAAGTTTGACTCTGGTCGTATCAAGGTTATTTGCTTCGATTATCCTACGTCGTCTTAGCGCTTCACGTGAATCACATACAAGAGAAGAACAGGCCGGATTCCGCGCAGGACGTGGTTATATAGATAATATTTTACGTTAAGGCAAGTTCTCGAACAGAGACATTTATATCACCGTCCCACAATAGTCGTCTTTCTAGACTTCATGGGTGCATTTGATTCGGTGGATCGCAATGTTTTATTCCATATCTTGTCGAAAAGCGTTGTGCCCACTAAATTTGTTAATATTATACGAGCTCTCTACACAAATACTTCTGGTCGCGTTAAGGTTGACAACGAATTAACGCATAACTTTACAACCAGCAGAGGTGTTCGTCAAGGTTGTCCACTTTCCCCATTTTTGTTTAATTTTGTAATCGATGCTATTATGAACAACACTCTCACACATTCAGGACGCTGGAGTTGAAGTTCTCCCGGGAGATAAACTAGTCGATCTTGACTATGCGGACGATATCGTACTATTATTCGACAATCAGCATGCTGCCCAGACCACCTTAAATAGATTAGCAAACGTTGTTCCGTCTTTCGGTATGAAATTCGCACCCTCTAAATGTAAGATACTGTTACAGGATCACCCACCACTCACTCCAACGTTGCGACTGCAGAATGAAGATCTTGACAGTCGACTGGTTTACATATCTTGGGAGCTCTATCAATAACGTAGGCAATATGTCCGACGAGGTGAGAATACGGATCGCGAAAGCTAGAGTAGCTTTCTCGAGCCTTCGTCATTTATGGAAAAACGCGAATATTTCACTTTGCCTTAAAGGTCGTGTTTACAATGCATCTGTACGCGCAGTCTTATTATACGATAGTGAAACTTGGCCTCTTAGAGTTGATGATCTGAGACGCTTACAGGCATTCGATCATCGTTGTTGGAGACGTATAGCACATTTATTATAATCAAGGTTGCGGTCTTGATATAAACACCTGACCCATTAATTACTTACATATGTCAGTATAAACTAAGAATTGTATGGTGTAGAAAAGGCAATTCATCCAGTAGACCGGTTTCGTCCTTATTGGGAACTCATCAGGTACTGGCCAGAATTTGCCGCGGACATATGTAAGTATAAACTAAGAATTGTATAGTGTAGAAAAGGCAATTCATCCAGTAGACCGGTTTCGTCCTTATTGCCTTTTCTACACTATACAATTCTTAGTTTATACTGACATATATAAGTAATTAATGGGTCAGGTGTTTATATCAAGACCGCAACCTTGATTATAATAATTGTTATCACCACCCGCGCAACCAATGTTCGTTTAAGTAAAGCACATGTTGGTTACCAACAACGAATAACTAACGTTGACATCCGTAGACGTATTTTTGGATCTGACAATAAGTGCTCGTCTTTTGAAAAGCAAATAAGGCCCCATCAACTTCGTTGGCTCGGTCACGTTTTGCGTATGCCCTCATTCCGATTGCCCAATAGAGCTCTGTTCTCTCATCCAGCAGCAAATTGGCGTAAGAAACAAGGTGGGCAGATTTTGACATGGCAGAAACAATTAAAGTCACTTACATCCAAATTGGGTAGTATAGGATCCACTCGTCTGCCTGGATGGGGTCCTCGTGCACATCATAGTTCTTGGTTAGAAACCCTTAGCGATATGGCAGCGAATCGAGCTCAGTGGCGATCTTGTTGCAAATGTATAGTAGAATCATCTTCGTAACTTTCTTTTCTTGGTAGGGCAAAGTTAGCTGCGAGGTTCGGTTGGTTTATGACGTGAAATAGTGAAATCCGCAAGGAAGCTGTGTTGCTGATGTCGCCTTGCGCGAATGCTAACTTGGCCATAATGGTGTTGTGGAGAGGTTTAGTTTGCCTCATTTCTGTGAGTTATCATGATAAATTTACTCATAGTAGCAAGGTTTTCCTTCTCTCTCTCTACCCCTCTTCCTCTCTCGTAAATCTCAATAATAATTTATCTAAATTCACTTATATACTTTTTTTTCACTCCTTATGGTTATATGGCAGTGAAACATTAGTCACTTGACTATTGTGTGGCTGGAAATGATGATGATGATGAGTTTATACATGATCTAGTTGAGTCAATAGTGGATGGAGGACGCCATGTGGCGCAATGCCTTACACCACGTGTAACGTTTGCTATTTTAGTGTAATCCATGCCACGCGCAGCTATCGAAACATCATTCACCTTTATGTTTTTTGAACTCAGGGTAATTTTTTTGCTACCGAGATAACATTCTGTGTCGCTTAAGCGCCCAACTTAACGATGTATGTCGCTTATAATCATTATCACATCTGAACTTCTTGCTCTACTTTGTAAAGAGCTTAGGTCGGATTGGTGTTGCTTGTGTTGTAATTGGTATAAGCATATGCGAAATCAATGAAAGGGAATGGTGATCTTTGCTTCTGGCATTACTCTTAGACGTCTGTAAGCGTGCTGCACAGGGTAGGCTGTTTTCAGGGACACGCTCAGATAAATTAGCTTCAGCCCGTGAGCTAAGGACAATAACAACTTCTCTTTGGCCGATTTGAAATGATTCCGTGGTACCAGAAGTTCGATGCCGATTTCGATAAACCAAAGATAGTGCACCGACATATATCAATTTCTAATTTATCTAACGCACGTGATAGAGTTTCTTGCTAGCGCATTAAATGTGTTGATGTGAAAACCTAACTTAGGCTTGAAAAAGAGCAGCTTGTTTGAACTATTTTTGATATTTCCCAAATCCACGTTTGGATCAATTATTTGATCAGCTTTGGCAATAATCATGGCATCTAAAAGACTGTCATTTTAATATTGCATAGAGAGAAGAGAAGAAAAGCGGCAGACTCGGAGATTAAGGTGTCTGCAGTGGCCTGATTTAGCTTGGCCACCCTGTTTGCCTCAGCAGGTAAGGCGTCACTTTCTATCCCGCGAGACGGTCGACACACTAAAGATTAATCATTGTTCGCATTGCTCCTGGTTATTTGTGGGTCGTAAAAGAACACTAGGTCGTCCATTTATAGTGAAGATGGTTTGTATTCGGAGTTTTCCTTCTTCTAGTTAGTCTGCCAACTAATGCTGTCGAGCACTATCTAGCCATAGATACCTTAAGCATCTGAAGCCTGCCCTTTGCGTCTGACATGCTTGCTCTCATCCCGGCACTACCCATTTAACACTAAGTGTCACTACGTAGCTAAACCGATCTCGATGCTTCACATAGAAAAGGTATGATGATTGTGTCCTATTTCACCAAACACAGTTCATGTCACCACTACCGGGCTAACAATTAGCACAGAAATATTTCTCCAAATATTTTGGACTAGTGAAGAAAATCATTAATTAGCTTAAACAAGGCTAATTTAATTCAGGTATTTCATTAAAATTGGAAGCTCCATTGACATTGTCGCCATTCCTTTACGTTGACTTG
>JAQBSW010013002.1:0-15159 GCA_029291075.1 Eudiplozoon nipponicum
AAATATTTTTTCAGGTAAGAGGATCCAACTGAGGAAGTACAGTTATTTATAATTTGCAAATTTTCATTTTTTTCGAACAATCTTATCAAAACAGATTACAAGCTTATTGGTTGTTATTTGATTAGGTAAATGGAAAGTAGTCTTATGTTCAGTCTCACTTGCATTAATATGCAACAGCCATACAATCGTTAGTAGTTAATTACTGGCTGATTTGTTAGAGTATTTGAGTAAGTTGGTATCTGTGTGAATCCGTGCGCCTACAGGGATCAATCTTACTGTTACTACGTGTATGGGCGTTTTTCTACGATTGTAGTCTGTCGAGTCGCATTTCGCATGTGTAAGGATTGCCCATTTAGTAAAAAATCAAGTTGGGCAGATTGCTGTACAACATCGTGAAATTTAGGGCACCATTAAAGGTGATGTTTATGGCATTTGTGCGGTTTTGTCTATTTCAGTTTTTAGCCATCCAGTTTTAAGGTTGGTTGTCGCTGGTCCAATGTAGGGTCGGGTTTGCCTGAATGCAGTATTATTGATAATGCTTTTTCTGATTAGTTTTCAGTTGTGAATAATACGTTGTTGATGAAATTTTACACAGTTGAGGCCAGTTACAAGTTGTTTATATACGAGGTTTGAATAAGCGTACTAATATTTACGATATTGCTTTTTTTAAATTATAAGAAATTCCTCAAATTGGTTGTGCCTCGTCTCACATAAATGCACCAATTGACTGGTATTCCGACGTAACCATGTTCTTATTGATTATTTCTTTCAGCAAATGCTAATGGACTCTTTGAATTTATTGTGTTCTTATACGTTTACCGTAAAAATGTATGTTTTCTAACTGGGAAGACTTATCATCCAGCCACACGATATTATGTATGATGAAAATAGAATTGTAACTTAAATTCGGGCAATTTGCATTAGTGAATCACTTTGACCGTCGCGCTAATTTTAAGGCTAGATGTTTGCCACCAAATGGCATTTTTATGAAAATATCCTTTTCGTATATTATCTAACATGAATCAGACGTCGTTTGACGTTGGCATCTACAAGTGACTCGGGGTAATTTTGTTATTAGAAATACTTTCGCAAAGTAGATCAGCTCTTCCTCAACAGCATGTTCAAAGTTCATCCATCTCATTCGACTTACTGGATTTCACAAGGCAAATAAAGGCTATTGTGTGTTTTCCGGTAAAATTTCGTTTCAAGATTTTCCTTTACCCACTATAGATCTCAACTACGTGATATTCGTATGTACATAAACATAAAATTTCCATTTGTAGCTCTACTTGCAACGGTTCAATGGTATTATGGTACACTGCAATGCACTTGAATTGACTGATATATAAATAAACCATATTGAGCAAACTAATTAAAAAAAATAATTCATTAGTACACAATATACAAAAGAAATGCAAATGATCTATTTTCGCCCAACCCTAAAACAGCAGATTCAACTGAAACTCTGAAACAAGACAATAAATTTGACCCCTAAATCGTTTGTGATATGTAGAAAATCTAACTTCACCGAGCACGGCAACCAATAGAGACATACATTTTTTGCAATTCTGCGAAAGAAACCTAACTAATAATCTTGCAGATCAAACCAGGAAGATCTACTCTGAGCGAAAATTTCAGAAGTAGGCCATTTCATCGATATATGGCTAACGAACAATTTCAGACCACATATTATTCAGGATGTCGTAGAAAAGGTATTTCTAAACCTATCCTCTAGGAACGACTTACCAGCTTTGAAAAATTTCGGTTTTCACATAAAATCTCTACGGAGACCCCATATCTTCAAAAGTTTGCGACATAGTCAGCCCACGATGAATCATGCTGATAAATGTCAAAAACTAGTTTAAACATTTTAACAGATACTAAACAGCTGACAAATTTAAAAGTTTGTGTGATAACATATCTGTGGAACGCATGAAAATATAATTGATTAACTGAATCCAACAATATTTATTATGGAAATTCATAAGAGGAAAAACGCTAAGTTCTATCTGAATAATTAGCCGTTTCTGAGCATATTTATAAAACTGGACATAATGTTAGTTCTACACAGGTTCATTCTATAAAACAAAATGCACGGGGCATGCAAAATGAACAGTTGAAAAAAAATTGCACTTGATTGAACACGAGTCACGCGAACCAAAAAAAATTTACTTGTATCCAAGGCGGCATAACCATTTATTTCGCCTTAATCACGAAAATCTCAAACGAAATTGAAAAGTTGTATTTCAAATCCATTACGCAAACAGCATCACTATCTTCATTAGCAACACTAAAAACGAAGAAACAGGATATGTGATTGATTTGGCAATCTGCATACTCAGCGTTGTTATTAGAGACAAGAAACACAACTCATGAATAATTAGTCATAACAGATAACATACAAGATACATCCTCGATCAAGCAATAAACAATAAAGAAAATGTCTGCTTAAAAGTTAATCCTTCAATAAAAGGACAGCCAAATCTAGCACCCCAATTTTGAATACAGAAAATATTGATCCTTACATGGATTTGGACACAGCCTCTGACACACAAAAATGTACACACAATTAACCAAAGCCATAGTACAACTGCTGAAAATAAATAAAATTAAAGATGAAAATTAGACTAGTTCACGTTCATTTAATCGAATGGAACAAACGAATGGATATATTTGAAAGAGTGCAATTTAGGTTGTTAAGTAATTTTAAAAAAAAACTGGTTACTATCCATAGCAAGCAAACCTTCTATTATTCACTATATTTGCCTTTCATAAAAAGACAAAACAATTTTTTATCACCAATTCTATATGTGAAAATAAAACGAAATTTTGTCAAGTACAAGAACCGCTATTTTCTTATTATCTCTTCAAGTATCTACAAATTCGTGTATATGCAAATATTTACTTAGATTTATTCAAAATCCGGCCAATAGTCATTAGTTCAATGTTAATTCCCTAGGTGGCTTGGTGTATATTTTATAATGGCAGAGCGCAGTTGGCTAGATAAAATTTTCGATTGAACGAGATGGTGCAATAGCTGAACCCCATGAGAAGGCTAACTAAGTTAATGAGGTAATATATATGTTAACGTTGCGTGTGTTACGTGACTGGGGCTGCGCATTAAATAGTGTCCAAGGCTTCCAAATAAATACGCCCCATCAATGGCAAAATCTGTACAGTACATGGCGAGTTAACAAAATGAACCGTATGCTGGATGGATCATCTTTACCATCATAGTGAATGCTTAGTTTATACTGCCAGAGACATATAATGTCAGAATCCAGCTGCATATATGTATATATATATATTGACTGAGAAGAAAATTAGAAAAAAACTTTACTGGTATCGGATAAAATTTCTTTATACGTGAATTTCAATTACATTAAGCAATGTTATGAAACTAGTATTGTACAAAACCCTTTACTAAACCAGGTAAACTAGTTAGGTTAAAATTCATGACGTTAATAACGTAATACTGTTATGGGCAGTAAAATCAATATATTAAACGATTGCTTTTCTCAGGAGATTTGTTGCGCCGCTTACGTAAGTCATAGCTACGGATTGTTCAAAGAAATCTCAAAAGCCTGGCCTATTCTGGAATTGACCAACAAAAAGGAGATGAAGCGGTGTTGCGAACTAGAAATGGATTGGAATCTGGTGTATTGGATGAGCGTAGTTTTCATGCAGGAATGTAATACCTGACATTTTGCCAGCTATTGTAGAGAAATAATATACTACAGTATTAAAAAAATTACACATGACATAAAACTCTGAAATTCAACTGATGTAATATCGATTAATATTGATATATTAATGCTGGACTTTTTACTAATGTAGGATTATCGATAGGCTGGAATTATGAAATCGATTTGTATAAAAACGCCATAAAGATTATGAAGTAGTATTTGAACTGTTATAGGAACAAACAGCCGACTTAGAAGCAATAAGGAATGGGTCTAAAACTTCGTTAAGGTGACTTTATTTGATTAGACCAACGTCTGGTATTGTTTAAATACGTGGACTGGAATATATTCATCAAGAAATCTTTTAATGTTATTAAAGATATCTGCAGAAATGCAGATATGAGTTTATTATGCTATAACAAACTAAAAGAGTTTGTTATTAAAGACAAATCATGCCATAGGCATATAATGGATAATGCCTTGTATAATGAAGTACTACTTTTGAGTTTGGAGAGCATATCAGATCAAATAGAAAAAAATGTGCAGAAGATAATAAATGGAAGCAAAGTCATAAATTACACCGGTCTAATTGATAAGGCACAATAGCTCATACCAATTTGATCATCTACACAGAAAATTTATAAACTAAAAATACACAGCTGTCCTATGAGACCAATTTTATCAATGGTTCATTCTCCGTTCTATGAATTGGCTAAGTGGTAATCTGCCATACTTGGACCTTTGCACAAACCACTGGGATATTAAGCGATAGCCGATTCATATATGTATGTCAGCAGAGGTTTAGATAGAAATGTCAAAATACAAATTATGCTATCATGTAAAGTGAAGTGCTTGTTTTGCAAAGCTCCATTTAATTAATCTATTCATGTTAAATTTTAAATCGCTTGGAAGATAAAATCTTATTACTATCCACGATCTCGGATCATACTTTTTCTTAATTTATTTTGTTGTGTGCGACGATGTGCAATTTAGTAAATGGAAACATATATAAAAATGCTGATAGTGTGTAAATAGGAAATGCCCTAAATCCAGCGTCAGTGGAGATTTTTGTAGGCAATTATTATAACAAATCACTAAGAATGGACGTAAGTAAATGAACACAATATTATACGGTTCATTCATAACATTTTCGTAGCTATTAAATACAACTCGCAGTGAAAAACACTAATTCAAACTTTTAATAGATGTCACAAGAATATCAGTTTGTTTGAGAGCAGGAGGGAAATAGTTGTCTACAGTTTTTGAATGTGCCATTAGAAAAAGTAGGTTGATATCAAGCATAAAAAAACAACCGCAAACTCTGTCTGCAAATTATTTGCGTTATAGAACATTTTTCCATTTCAATGGAAATTATCTTCAATTCGACGATTTATTTTGTAATTTATAGTTGTTTAAATCCAGATTGAAATCTTACTAAATATACCAAAAAGATGGCCCAATGTCTAAAGGCTATTCTAAACAAATTATTGCCTCATTTTATAAACATTCATTGCGAGGGCGGTGGCCAAATTTATTTTAAATCAAGGCTGTGATCATAATATAAACATCTGTTTCATTATATACATAAAATTTTCAGTATATACAAAGCATCATATAATGTAGAAAAGACAGTTCATCCAGTAGACCGGTTTCCTCCTTATTGGGAACTCATTATGCAATGTGAAGAATTTGCCGAGGACAGGGCTTGAACCTGAACACATCTGATTCGGAAACTGTTGCCCCAACCACCGAGCCACTCTGCTACACACTACGCACAGTTTTCAGTTATATACTAACTAGTGTTTCTTGGTTTCATTTCCTTTAGATGAAGCCTACATGGCATAAAATTAAACCGTAAATTCTATTTAACCAATCGCAATCTGTCAATATAGCACAGACAAAAAACTACTTTGGTACGTGGTATTGATTTCAACCTGGGAACGTCTGATTCGGAACCTGTTGTTCTACATACTGACCTACCCTGCCGCGCACAACAGGTAGTATATAACCAAAAATTGTCTGCAATGTGCGGCTGAATGGCTCAATATACAAGATGTCGATCAACTCACGTAGGCCGTCATACCAGACGGTTAAAATCGAATGAAAATGAACGGTTTAACTTAGAAGCCCGTGTGAAGTCAAGTGGAGAATATACGTAAGCGAGTGAGCAACACATCTTTTAAACATTTACATATGTTCTTCAAATATATAACTTAAGATAATTAAAAAAACACTAATAGAAATGAGTTAGCAGTTTATGTAGCGCTGTGCTTAAAAAACTAAATCTTATTATCTAAGCAGATGAGGCATGTTTGTGTAATGAATCTGAACTAGAATTGAGGCATATAATTGACTAGAGGTTGCACTATTTTGCAGTGACTTTCCTGTGTATTTTTGTGATTTCTTTTTTGTCACAATATAATTATATATTATAATTTGTAGATATTTAAGTAGAAAATAAGAAAGAAACTTTTATAGTATCTGAAAAAATTGATTTATATCTTCACACATGGGATTGTTACTACGTATTTTATTAAAACTCACTTTCTAAAATAAAAAAAATATATTTATGTTGTCATCATAAAGTAAATTTAACATAAGAGGTCAAACGCAGTTCATCTAGTCGATCGGTTTCATTTTCGTTGGGTTTTCTTTACGTACGTAACAGATTTTTCGCGATAGAGATTTAAACCATCGTGTATTTTCCACGGCATCATACAGCTCATACACTGCGTTCTAACCACACGTATCTTGCACATCAATATACAGGCCAAATTTTGTATTATGGTCTGTCTTACATTTGAGTAAATACAAGTCGGCATCTGTTTTTACCTAAAGATCCTACTAGGCACCAACGTACTTCCATTATAGAACTGGCATCATGTCACCTTGTGAAGAGATATTGAATTAGCTTATAGTTACAAAATTAGATAATATGTATTTTGTCTGGATAAAATGAATACTGCATAAAATAACTAAGGAATTAGACCAATTAGACCGGTTTCGTGCTTTTAATAAACTTATAAACCAATTTCCGCACTTGCTGCGATCAGGACTCAAACCAGAGTGGATTGTGTTTTTATTTAATCTACATTGATTCATTCTCGAAACGTCCAGTTCAACTGGTCTTAACTCAGTAATAACAGATAAGGCATTCACAATTTATGTTTAACCAGTATGTTAATAGACAAAATACCTGTGCAGTCGCCAGATTATTTTTCATCAGCATCAGTATTTAAAATAGCAGCTACAACATTAACGAAAGTTGTAATAGCTCATGTTGAAAAATTTGCAAGATAAATACGAAATACGTATTTAGATACGTCTATGTAATCTGATTTATAATCCATATCTTAATCACCATCATCGTACTTACGACGCAAGCAGCAAATGAGTCAGAAGATAAATGTTTTAAACATCACTAGCCGTTATTCTTAATAGCAACGGAAGTAAAACGCATTAAACAGAGAAGCAAAAAATTGAATGGTTGCATTTAATCATTTAATAAAATTGCACAAAACGTTTATTTTTGGAGCTGTGCACTTGATGCTAGTGAGATAATTTTCCGTTCTCTGCGTCTTTACCAGCGAAGCAACACTTTTGATAGAAATTCTTATAACTACTCTCCTTTTTTACTCTTTGGAATAAGCAGCTACAATTACGTATGCTATAAATCTTCGTACTCCAAGATAATCAGAAATCCACGAAAGTGAAGCACATTCGTATTTAAAGCATTTATCTAATATCCTTTAAATGAAGTTTGCGAGCTTGATGTAAACACAAATCACATTGTATTTAACCAATCGTAGAATAATGTAGTTAAACCACAGCCAGTCGCCCGCACAGACGCGTTTCGACCTTCGAAGATCATCATCAGTTTGCGGTCATACTCTGATGATGATCACAGAATGTGGAAGCGTATCAGTGCGTGCGACTGGCAGTAGTTTAGTAACAATGTGTTAGCTTCAAGCTCGCAAACTTGATTTAAAAAAATAGTTACCACCACCCGCGCAATCAAGTTATGTAAGCAATTAGGCTACAATATATATATATATATATATATATATATATATATAATATGGTAGTGGAGACCGGGTTGTAAACAGTTAATTTTCCGGACAACATAGAAATTTCTGAAAGCAGGTGCCGACATTTCCAGTCAATTTCAATGTATGCGAGGCTATTAGAGGCGAGACGCATATCGAATTTTGCTTTCCATATATATAAGCAATGCCGTTTGATCCTCGCTAGTCAGTTTGCCGTCGTACTCTTATGGTGATCATTGAAGATCGAAACGCGTCAGTACGTGCAACCGGCGGTTGTTTAGCTACATTGTTCGACGAATGGTTAAGTACAATGTGATTGGTGTTTATTCCAAGCTCGCAAACTTGATTTAATAATTGTTATTACCACCAGCGCGAAATATATTGTTCAATTTATCCACTTTTGCTGAATGATGCACTAATATCAGTTCAGTCATTACGCAATCGCTACGTAACCCAAGGTAGACTGATTTGGCTAACGTATTGCACTTTTTGAATATGCAGTGCATTGTACGGGTTTCAACCTTCAGTTTTTTAAAAAAACTTACAGGAAATATCATATAATGAGTAAAATGGTAAGTGGAAAGAATGCAGCGAAAATTATTTTAAAACATTCATTTTGATGCGTAAGGATGGCTATATTACAAAGATTACATGAAATTTGTTCATTCGAAAATGGCATTCCTAGTTTGCATAAAGTAGAGGCGTGGGACGAACTTTTATAAAAATTGTCTTATTTTTGTAGAATCCTTTTTCAACATTTAAAAACAAATGAGTGAACCTTCAGGCAGTCCTACTGCAAAAAATGTTTAAAAATGATCTTTCATGTCATTTGGCCCGCATACATTAAACAATGCGATTTCGGTTAAATTTTAAATTTTGCATAATGAAGTACATAGCGTTGGGTTTTCTATTTAGTGCACATTTTTTGCAATAAATGACACTAAATTGTTTGTGAATTTCGAATAACAATCCACTTAATCAAATTCAGTAAACATAACATGCTGAAAATCTGATTTAGAAGTAACGGAATGTTATTTAATGAAAAGCAAAATATATCATGACATGATAATACAGAAGCAGGTAAACCGTTCTTAAGGAATGAAGATTGAAGGGGATAAACAAAAACTACCCTCGAATAAATAAAATTTCGTTTTTTGAGAGTATCCAATGTTATAACTGAACATAATGTAAGTGATCTCAACTTCTAAACACGATATTAAAGGAAATAAAATTTTTATCTGTCATGCAATGTTAAATTTATGTAATTTGAAGTTTAGGCACATGATATACAATTAATCATCACTCTATATTATTTTAAAATGTAGTAAGTTAGTTTTATCTAGAATAAGCCCACTGTTTGAAAATTATTTGTATAACCCAATAAACAACACTGTTACAAATTAAAATCACGAGCATAATCTTCAATGTGCTTTTTAAAATTAATGTGCATTTTAAGCATTATCATTTTAATTCCATCCCCTTAAAGTACAAATTATTGGTTTATGAATTATTAAATTCGAGTCTGGTTAGACCCAGTGGGAATATTATTTATATACTTGCTCAGGAACTTGATTTACTGAAACAACTGGCTGATTCTTCAATCGAAACTCGGTATTCTTTATTTATCTCTAGTTTGAAAATATGACTGAATTTGAAATAAACTATTTGATATTTACAGACGACTTGCGCGTCTGTTAACTGCCGAATGAGTTCGGTTGAATGTAATGAATTCTGGAGAACAATTGAAAGTGAAATTTGAACATATCTATTAAGACAGTTCAGTTTATAGCTTAACGACAAATGCGAATCTTGATTACATTTCTTATTAGTAAAATCCATTTTTGACTACTGTGTAAACATATTGCACAAAAATATGTCAACGGGTGTTTAGATTGATACAGTGAAAGAGGTTGGCTTAAACGTTGATAAATCTGGATTTTCTGTGATTGTTTTTCTTTTCGCAGGCAAGCTTGTATGCACATTCTATTTAACTTTATAAGTAGCTCGGATATAACAACATTTACCGAAATAACCGGGACAAATGTTTAATGATATAATATCATTTAAATTGCCATTTCACGTAATTGGATTAAATTTGACCGGTCTATCAAACAGAAACTCGATTTTGTGCACAATTAATAATTTTTTCATTGCTACAATACTGTTTTCATACTTCTGTTGCAATTAGTAATTCAGTTTAAAAAAAATTCCATTTTTCTGAAATATTAATCGGCCCTGTCTGTATTCTTGTGTCTTTTATTTTAAAGTTAAAATCGCCACTACATTTGGTATTTAAATTGTTTATATTGGAAAATTAAACTAATTTTTATTTTTAAACGTAAAATGTAAAGAATTATGAGATATTTTTACATGGAACATCTTCATTGAACTCATTCTTCCATACATTTTAAATATACATTTTAAATTCATTTATATGATCTATCAATTGCAATTCGATTGAGAATAACTTTTATTAGAATCAAAATTCGAGCTATTCTATTATAGTGATACTTTGCTATGTTTGTCACTTCTGCAAATTTGATGTTCAACTTTGCATTCCCGCCACAAGTAAGTTTATAGTTATACAAAATTATTCTCTAGGTGAGGTTTTTATGTCTGCAGGCAATAATTGGAACTAACTGAATGAAAATATACCTAATTGTCTACTACTTTGGCACGTTTAACTGAAACTTACGGGTTTTAAAAATAAATGTTCATCTGAAAGAAATTTTGCTAAAAATGTAGAAAATGATTTTAGAACTCCACAACATTTACAAATTTGTCACGATCTCAATTGTCTGAAATGATAATTCAAATTCAACACCGAATTTTTCGACAAATGCATTTAATCAAAACAAATCATTTGATTAGTTATATTTCCTCATAGAAGATTCACTTCAATGTATTTGGAATTGATTGGCCAGTAATAGTTACTTCATATATTTTAAAAATGACAATGACGTTGGCGTATAACGACAATAATTAAATCAACTTCAAATAACTCCATTAACCCTGCGACATTGTAGCTTTTCTTGCACTCCTCTTTTTTACTCTATATATATATATATATATATATATATATATATATAAGTATAATGCCAAAACTTGATTAGATATATTATATATTGTCAATGGGCAAAACACATCTGGAAAATATGTAATTCATAAAATTTAATAGTTTCCGCTTCATTGAACAAATCAAGTATTTTCCAGAATTTCCGTGGTCCGGATTTGAGGAAGGATAATTTTCGTGTCTAGCACTCTATCCACTACGCTTCCGACTCACGACTTTCATATGATTTCCAGTTTGATTTCGACTTGCATCCTTTGGTAAATCATTCTCTCAGATAGAGAGTACATGTTATTGTGTCTGACCTAGAATGACTGATAGTGGTTGACTAGTCGAAACCTCGGGCCAAAAGCGATACCGCATATGATCAGCCTGAGAGTAATGCAGAGAATTGGTTGGTGCATAGCTAAAATTTGCATAGTAAATGTGCCATGCTAAACTCAGATTCATTTACCTTCGGGCTTATATCCCAATCGCGGTAATTTTTGCAAGCACTTAAAGAGTGCCCAATAAAGACAAAACAGGTCTACTTGATGAATTTTATTTATAAAATCGCGCAATGTTTAAATTTCCTGACATAATATGTAAATTTAGACAGAAGGTAAATTCATGATTCTAAATACAAAATCTTTCAGCTTTAAATTACTATGAAATTAAAAGAACTGTTTAAAATCTGCTATACAACTGAAGACCACACACAGAGGCACAGTACACTTTGCTCAGGTAGAATTGACATTATCATCAAGTACTTTTGACGCCGTACGCAATACATTACTTCGCATTTGTGTGGTTTTGGCAACCAGGGGAAAATAAATATAACATGTTTGGTTGCGTTATAAATCGAATTTGAAAACCGGATTGAAATACTTTGGCTAAGACAGCAGATTTTCAGAATGTCTGCTGTTATACTCAATCGACGAATTAGAACTTTCAACAATTTTGTTAAACTTTATAAATATTAAGAACATATTGAATTGTGAATGTCTGTATGATAAGCTGACTAATATAATGACTTCATACGCATATATGTAGGTGATTTGACCGTCAAACGGACTCACAATACTTGACCACGAAAAAATAGATTAGACTCGCAGTATTAGCTTCTAACTGTGATATTACAATGAAAATGCAACGCCTGTCCCCATGAAATTATCTCCTGTTTGTGCTAATTTTAGTATGTAATGGGTACGTCATAATTAATGTAAACGGCAGAATATACTATATCTTTAAAAAATATGCAAGTATATACAGGAAAGCTCGTTTTCTAATTAATTAAGTATCCGTCATTGTAAACTGAAATGTTTTTTGCATTGAACAATCGTTTGTCTGAGTGAGCTATAATCAGCAGGGGTTAATCTGCATCTAATTCGCTAAAATGCCAAATTTGTCTGGTTAAAGTGAGATGTGTCAAAAAATGCTATGCTATTGTTGGCCTCTTTAAAAATAAGTTCACCATGATAAAAGAAATTGTGATAAGCTAAAGACAGGGAGAAAAGGACCACGAGTTTTAATTGTGTCTAGTTTGGATTGAGACTATTATGTTTTGTCTCTTCAACTTCATATAATAACATTGTAGCAAAATTGTAAATCGATGGTCAGAAACGCGTAATATTCACTCAAAATAGAAATTACTAATCTAAGAGTTGTAAATAATTGAAAATATTGCCTTTTGTTAACACGCTTTTTCTTTTTCTACACTTAATTTGGTTAATGTGTACTGTTCATTTCCGAAAGGAAATGTTTACAATTAGTAAATTATATATTATAAACGTTTTATTTAACAAATTGATGGTCCTAACTAATAAATTACATCGTTGATGCAAACAAAATCTATTTTGTGTGGGACGGGCTTTCAACACGTTTGGAAAACTCATTTATCTGGTCTTCATTAGATAATGCAGAAGTTTTTGTAAAAGGACAAACCTGTCAATGTGAGGTATTGTTTTGCCTTCCTGTCCATTTCTTTCACTAAATTTGGGTTTGTATGCGCATATCTACTTAAACGCGAAAAACGTTTCTGTGTTAAGCCTTTTATTCGGATGTCAACAAATTTTATATTGTAATTGCGTTGTTCGCGGTTTATGGCAGTCTGAACACGCACATAAATAAGCCCTGAGGTCAGACTTATCATTCAAATAAGTTTTAGTAAAGCTGCTAAATCTAAGCTAATCGGAAGCACAATGTTTAACTAGCATTTTGCTTAGAAGTAATCTGCTTAATTTAAAATTGGTAATGTATACTAGATTTTCGAATCTACTAAATGAAATGTATAAACGATGGCCTATCTCGAGATAGTTTCAGACAGGATCGAAGTTAGCTATCTCGTTTCTAAGTAACCGTGCTTAAACATCTCTGTTTGCCGTCTAAATTTGCCACAGGGAACCACAAAATCATGCATAACTGAATACAAACGCGTTTTGTAAAGTGCTTTATGAGCCTTAAACTTAACCAGAAATATAGATAGAATAATTTATGCGTCACAGTTCTAAACGTTTTACGGATTGCTCGAATAATGTTGATTTAAGAACATATATGCAAACATAACGAGATATTAGATAAGTAAAACTAAATGTTGCATTTGAGTAAAAATTATTTCAGCTAAAACATCTGGCTGGCTTTCACTTTAAGTAGCTTCCCAAAATTACTTAAATTGAACATGTCGTAGATTACGCGAAAACGTATCTCGTAAAATAATTTTTCGTCTTTATTAATCTTTTAGATATGAGCGTTTATTATTTTCCTGAATTTGTCTGTTAAATCATGGTTGCGAAATTTAACAGTTAGTTATCTCTTCTTCAGAATTTCATATCAATGTAAAGCATCGAAGTTCAAAAGCTGATTGCCAATATAAACCAGGTGATAAATTACCAACAACATTTAATTTAAAATATTGTTTTTATTTCATAAACATAAAAATATTTTTCGATTTCTCATATTTATTGTAACAGCAAATTTTCCGATTAAAAGCCTATTTACCTACCACCGAATAAACATAAAAATTCCGATGAAAACAGATACATTTAGTACATTTAATAATTTAGGAAACAAAAAAGTATATAATCCTCAAATTTGATTACAATAAGACGCAAAAAACGTATACAGCAGTGCTGACTTCTTTTGATCATTGTATAATTCTATTCACTATCGTTTTTTTACTGCTGATCAAAGCAGTCTAATGAAATATTTTGGGCTCTACCAAATGCATAATATGTTGAATCAACAAGCATAATTTTAAATACAAAACAGTTTTAACGAAGTGTCCAAAATACGCAAATAATTCGGTGGATTTCAAATTTTAAAAATATGAAATGGCCAAAATCGGATTCTGGGGAATGTAATACATATTTTTATCGAGATGGCCTTCGGTTTAACGCGATTAGTTGTTCAGTCAAGTCTATGGTGCGGTACTATCATGGTTAGTTTAGAGAAGCGGCTTATTGCGGAATTTGTCCTAAGCATTTTCTTTATTATTAACATGCATATCATTATTAAACCTGTGCAAACTTGTCTTGGAGGATCATCTGTTTTGTTCAACGTATCGTCTATTTCCTTTTATTAAATCAATCCGAGAAAGTTAAAGTCCACTATGAATAGGTTATTATTACAAATAATGTGCTGATTCACATAATTGAAGAAATAAGAAATAATGTCAAATACTTAATACTTATATAAAAGAATTACAGCATATTAATATATCCCAGGCGTGACAATTTTAATGCTGTTTTTTTTAATAAAATGGACTCTAGATCAATTATTAGGCCAAAATTCTGACAATGCACCCACCTTGCTTTTCATTTTGTTGTTTGTTAATTGCTAGGAAATGTCATACAAGAAAATCTGTGAAAGTAGGTATATTCGACATTGTTTGACTAGTCTTGTAAGATAGTAGGGAAATAGTTTAAGAATTTGTTGCGAAAGGTTAATACTTGAAAAATGATATTAAAAAACCACGTCACCTGAGAAATATTCTTTCTCCAGGGTATACATATCAAAATAAATATATACAGACCCATTCATATATTGTAAATTTGTACTACAAAAATCAATATTTACCAAAGCCTACTGATTTTCTAGGCCATATTTTCAGCAGATAATAGAAATCAATGAATATGTAAGCAGAACAATCTAACAAAATCTTCCTACTTATATCGGAACTGTACCTAAGAGGCGATAAAATGCTTTTGTTACAATAATTAAACGAACATTGGTTGCGCGGGTGGTGATAACAATTACTATAATCAAGGTTGCGGTCTTGATATAAACACCTGACCCATTATTTACTTACATATGTATAAACTAAGTATAAACTAAGAATTATATAGTGTGGAAAAGGCAATTCATCCAGTAGACCGGTTTCGTC
>JAQBSW010013003.1:0-15159 GCA_029291075.1 Eudiplozoon nipponicum
CAATCAAAAAATCATCGACCCCTCCACCGGACTTGAACAAAGCTTTTGGACACTTGCCTCCGAGTGTTTGGAGTTACAGGTCATTCAGCCAACCCCAGTGCATCATTCAGCAGAGATATCAGCAGCTGTTCGAAAATATAAATCGCTTTTCGATCTTAACAAGTCAGAGCTACGAGTCTCCAACACGATGCATCATATCGTCACAGAAGGACAACTTATTGCACTCAAGAAGCGACCACTGGCTCCTGCTAAGCTGAAAGCTGCCCAAGAAGAATTCTCAAGGCTTTTTGAAGAGGGAATCATCAGACCATCGAAAAGTTCATGGGCGTCACCACTGCACTTAGTCTCAAAATCAAACGAATCGTACAGAGCCTGTGGAGTCTACCGTAAGCTAAATTCAGTGACAAAATCTGATGCATATCCTATTCCAAATATCAACACTTTACTTGAAAACTCAACGGCAGCAATTTCTTCTCAGTGATTGACCTCAGACAAGCGTACCATCACATACCGGTAGCACCAGAGGATATCAAAAAAACTGCAGTCATCACTCCATTTGGCCTTTTTGAATATCTTTACATGCCTTTTTGGACTTAAGTGTGCTACTCAGACATTTCAAAGATTCATAGACAACATACTTCGCGATGACTCAGCCTATTGTATGTCATATCTCGATGACATTATGGTATTCAGTCCAGATCTAGAATCCCATGCGAAACATCTACGAAATGTCCTCTCACGCTTATCCAACCACGGACTCAAGATCAACTGTGACAAGACGCAGATTTCAACTTCATCCGTCGACTTCTTAGGGCATCGTATCACGGCCCAAGGTATTCAACCGTTGCCGTCAAAGACGAATTCGATCAAGAATATCAAGTCACCAAGGACTTTGAGCGACTTCTCGCCATCCACGACGCAGTGCGCCATTTTATCAGCATCATTGGCAGTAGCAGATTTGTTGTTTTCACAGATCATGCACCACTAGTTAGCGCTCTTCGATACGCAACTTCATCTATCGCCAAGTACCCTGCCAGAGTGGAAAGACAGCTTTCTCGTCTAAGCAAATGGCAATTTGACGTCTTTCACGTCAAGGGCAAACAGAACTTCATTGCAGATGCCCTGTCCAGGCCAGACGTCTCTCTACAACCACCTTCGCCGTCACCATTCACTGTCAACTCCGTGGCACTCAGTGAACCTGCACTAACGCCAACTCTCCTGCGAACTGAACAACGCGGTGACATTCACATTCAAAGATCAATAGCCCGTCACCCAACCAAGTTCATATGCCGTCTGTGGGAAGGTTTACCAATTGTTTACTTCACGGGTACGCAGCCCAACATGCCAGTTCTGCCGACCAGCCTTCAGAGAAATGTTTTCGATTCAATTCACTCAATTTCTCACCCAGGAAGCCAAGCGACTGTCCGACTTCTCACAGATCGTTTCTGGGGTCACAGACTTAGGCAGAATGTTAAACGATGGGTCTCAGAGTGTGCTATTTGTCAGAAAAACAAGATCACACGACAAACTCGTTCTAAGTTGCAACATTTTCGATCTACTTCTCGCCTGGCCATCGTCTACATCGACATAGTTCATCTGACAAAGGTTCAAGGTTTCAGCTACCTTCTAACTATGATCGATAGATTTACACGGTGGCCTGTGGCATTACCTCTTGGCACCATTTCTGCAGACGAAGTAACTAACGGTTTTATCTCTGTATGGATATCCAATTATGGTGTTCCCAATGAGGTCATCATGGACAGAGGCCTTTGCTTCTCATCTGATCGTTTCAAAACCACCTTGCGGTATATGGGATGCATCTTACTCCAGACGACTGCCTACCATCCCCAAGCTAGTGGCATGATAGAGAGAATGCATAGGGAACTCAAAGCTGCTTTAGCATCCTCGTCCATTAATGGCAACTGGGTCGATGCACTACCTTTAGTTCTGCTGGCCATGCGTTCTCGTACTCGAGAATCCATTAAAACGTCTGTGTCACAACTCTTGTATGGCATGGATCTACGCCTGCCTAGTCAGCTCCCACGTCTACTACCGGCACAAGATGACCCACAAGACGAAGCTACCCGCCTTCGACTTCATTTCGGTAACATGTCCGAACAGCAGCCGAGACACACGCCTCGTCCAGTCTTCGTTCACCCACAGCTCCACAGCTGCAAGAGAGTACTCGTTCGCAACAATAATGCTGTTGCACCACTACAACCAAAGTATCGCGGTCCTTACCCGATTTTACTCAGACAACCAAAATACTTCATCATTATGCAAGGCGCTACACCGACATCAGTAAGCATAGACAGGTTGAAACCGTTTATCGAACCGTCTGATCCTGAGAGCGTTCAATCTTCTACATACGTCTCAGGCTCCGTCTGCCCACAATCTCATTATCCTGCTTTGTATAACGCGTAATTGATTATTTTAAACATTAACATTATCTATCAAAATTTTTTTAACCTTACGTTATTTTTCGTATTTTTCTCACGTGGCATAACCAGCTGTTCTTAGCTAACAATTGTGTAACATTTTTGAACAGTTCTTTGGTATTATGCCATTTCTGAGGCAATGTTCGTGTACATATTTTTATGCAGTTACCTTTGATTTTAATGTATATATTTTTACATTATAATGTATTTCTCACACATGACATCACACTGCCTATTTTGGTATGACCAGCTACTTAGAGCTAACGCTTTCGTGTAGCAACACTAAGTAGTGACTTTCAATGCATATCTCAACTTTATCAATTGCACAAAGACCACTCTACAAATGTCATGACCACAACGTCGAGCACTCTAGCTCCTTTGGTCGTATACAAACACATTGACAACGATCCAACCTGCTTAGGTTTTAACTTAAACCTGGCAAATTCAGAGGCGATTTACCTCGAAATCTTCACGCTGCGGCTCCAAAAACTTACACTGCTCTATTTTGCCTCACGTGCTATGACCGTCCACTAGAGCTAACAATTTGTTTAGCAATTCCTAGTGGTTACCTGGCATCATATCATTGTTGAAGCAACCAACAAGCATATTTAAGCCCAGCACTTATGGTTCATCATATTTTTGCTTAACTTGGTTCGAACTCTGTCATGCATTTCTTATCTAGCCTCGCGGAGAGGATTTTTTTCCTTTTTTTCAGAGAGGAAAGTGTTGTAACGACACAAGTCAATGGCCGACATATTGCGTAAATTAAATTCAAATTTATTTACGTTGCACTAATGAGAAAAAAGCGAAATTGCCGTTTAACCACGTTTAACCAATAGTGTGCTATTTAAGCACGGTAATTTACCATGCAAGTCAGTTGTGTCGTATGTGCGTTCTGCCTCGTGTTACACATGTGCGTGCTGTCGGCTGTCAATACCTACGCTGGATATTGATTTGTTTCACCAACAATTGGCAACATCCGTGACTCACCGTGTTGCTCTTCAACCAGCAAGACGAGCCAATTAATGCAGAACTTCAACGAAGTTGTCCACATCGTGATAACAACAGCAGGAACCACAACCAGAGTCCACCCAAGGAACAGAACATCAACTTACATATATATAACTTACGAGAACGCCGCCAAGGCCCTCTTAAGGGCCCCCTATCAGTAACTAATCTCTATTCAGAGCACCTTAACCGAGTTTGTAACGTCGTACGGCATTTACTTGAAGCCGGGGCGTTTACAAGTGTAACGGCTCAGATTAATTCGCTGGCATATTATCAATATTAAATTCAGATGATAATACGTTGGACCAATTAAAATGCAAATAATTACTGTTGACCAATTGTGTTCGACTTTGGGGCTGTAAACGCCCCAGCTTCAGGTAAATGCCGTGCGACGTTCCAAGGTCAGTTAGGAGCCAATGATAGCTAAGTTAGTACTATTGGGGACCTTAGTGGGGCCAGTATTGCGTTCTCCGGCAAATGCCGAGAAAGTCATTTTCTGTAGCAGTGTCTAGAAATACTCCTAAACACTTGAGACCAGCTCTGGTTGACTTGGTTTGTTGTGCCTTCTGTTGGGGCTTTGACATCCGTGGCGAGTGAGTAGCTGAGTAATCTAGTTGAAATTCTGCAGTAACTGGAACACTGAAGGAATCAAATGTAGTTGTCTCACTAGTTGTGCAGCAACAAGATTGGCGTGACTGAAATTGCCAATGTGTGTGAAGAAAGTTCAAAAATAAGCGTAGGTGACGGTAGCTGATAGCACGCACACGTAACGCGCAGTAGAAGGCAAACGCGAAGTCTGAATTGCAGGGTAAATTCACCATGCTTTAATAGTCTTATTTTGACTGTTCGTACGCCATTGAATGTCGGCAAATTTAGCTTGTTTCTCATTGGTACCGTGTAAATTGTATTGAATTTCATTTACGCCATATGTCGGCGAATTGTTTTGAGTCGTTAATCACTTTTCTGTCTGAAAAAAGAAAATAAAAAACATTCCTCTCGACGAGGCTTCATAATAAATGCATAGCAGAGTTCGAATCAAGTTAAGCAACTGTTTTTTATTCTGCCCATAGCTATAAAAATGTACTGTAAATGCTGGGCTGAAGTATGCTTGTTGGTTGCTTCAACAATGATATGATGCCAAATAGCAAATAGTAATTGCTACACAAATTGTTATCTGTAGTGGCCGGTCATACCGCGTGAGGCAAAATAGAGCAGTGTAAGATTTGGGAGCCGCAGCGTAGGATTTATAGGTAGATTGCACTGAAGTTGCCAGGTTTAAGTTAAAGCCTGGGCAGGCTGGATCGCCGTTAATGTGTTTGTATACGACCAAAGAAGCTAGTGTGTGCTCGACGTTGTGGTCATGATATTTGTAGAGTGGTCACTGTGCAAATGATGAAGTTGAGATATGCATTGAAAGTGGCTTGTACCATGATATGAAGCTGATAACTACTTAGTGTTGCTACACAAAGGCGTTAATCCTAAGTAGCTGGTCACGCCAAAATATACAGTGTGAGCTCAGGTGTGAGCCATACATTATAATATAAAAATATATACATGAAAATCAATAGGTAACTGCATAAAAAATGTACTCGAACATTGCCTCAGAGATGGCCTAATACCAAAAAACTGTTCAAAAATGCAACACAATTATTAGCTAAGAACAACTGGTTATACCACGTGAGACAAGTGAGTGTGAGAAAAATAAAATGAATCATGTGGCTGCATAGGTCACGTTGCGTGACAAAGGGCGCAAGTGGTGCGCTTAAAGTTAAAAATTTTGATACGTAGAATAACGTAAAATTAGTGTTAAAAATATCAGCTACGCGTTAGGCAAAGCAAGCAATTGATAGGTTGAGATTGTAGGCAGATGGAGCCTGAGACCTGTGTAGAAGGTTGGATGCTCTCGGGATAAGGCGTTTCGATACACGGTTTCAACCTTTCTGTGCATACCGAAGTAAGTGTCGCACCTTGCATGATAATGAAGTATTTTGGCTTTCTGAGCAAAATTGGGTAAGGACCGCAATACTTTGGTTGTAGTGGTAAAACAGCAGCGTCGTTACGAACGAGTACTCTCTTGAAGCTGTGGAACTGCAGGTAAACGAAAATTGGATGAGGCGTACGTTTTGGCTGCTGTTCAGACATGGCACTTAAATGAAGATGAAGGAGGGAAGCCTCGACTTGTGGGTCATATTTTGCGGATATTCGACATGGGAGCTGACTAGGCAGGCGTAGATAATGTCATACAAGAGTTGTAACGCAGAGGTTTTAATAGATTCACGCATGGCAAGTAGGATTTAAATTAATTTATCAACCCAGTTGCCATTAATGAGCGTGAATGCTAAAGCTGCCTTGAGTTCCCTATGAATTCTTTCTACCATACCGTTAGATTAGGGATGGTAAGCAGTCTTCTAGATAAGGTGCATCCCATGAGTAGCAAGGTTGTTTTGCAGCAATCCGATGGATCATGACCTCGTTGGGCACACCATAATGGCATATTCATGCAGAGATAAAACCGTTAGTGACATCGTCTGCAGAAATGGTGCCAAGAAGTAAAGCCCAAGGTCATCGTTTAAATCAATCAATCATATTTAAAAGGTAGCTGAATCCTTCAACCGTTGTTAAATAAACTATATCGATGTGGACGGTGGCTAGGCGTGAAGAAGTTGTGAAATTTTACAACTCAGAATGAGTGTGGCGCATGATCTAGTTTTTCTGGAAAATAACACAAACGGAGACCCATTGTTTAGCGTTTTTCCTGAGCCTGTGACCTGAGAAACGATCTGTAAGAAGTCTGACAGTTGCCTTGCTCCTTGGGTGAGAAATTGAATGATATTGGTGGACGACTTTTCTCTGAGGGCTGGTCGGCTGCACTGACTTATTGGGCTGTGTAGACGTGAAGTTAACAATGGGTAGGTCTTCCGAGAGACGGCATAGGAACTTGGTGGGGTGACGAGAAAATGATCTTTGAATATGAGTGTCATCACGCTGTTATGTTCGCTGGAGAGATGGCGTTAGAGCAGGTTTCCTGAGAGTCACACAGGTGACAGTGAATGGCGACGGAAAAGGTGGTTGTAGTGAGACGTCTGGCCTGGAAAATGCATTTGCAATGAAGTTTTGTTCACCCTTGACATGAAAGATGTTGAATTGCCATTCGCTCAGACGTGACAGCTGTCATTCTACTCCGGCAAGTTATTTGGCAACAGTTGAAGTCATGCTTCGAAGTACGCAAATTAATGGTACATGACCTTTAAAACCAACAATCCTGCTGCTGCCAATGATGCTGATAAAGTGACGCACTGCGTCATGGATTTCGAAGAGTTCTAGACCGAAAGTGTTGTATCTTCTTTCTAAAGGTTGTAGAGTACGCGAGTAAAAACTGTTAGGCTTCCAAAATCCGTCGATCTCTTGTCCTATAGAGGCACCAATAGCAAACTCAGAAGCATCTGTAGTAAGTAGAAATGTTCGTTGGAAATTTGGATGCGTTAGCATTGTAGCATTTTCTAACGAGTTGATGACGAGACGAATTAATTCTTTGTCTTTATATGGCCAAGAGTTGCTGGAGTTCTTGCTAAGTAATTTTCGATTCCGCAGGTGCCTACGCAACGGATGAAGTTGCTTTGATAAGCCGGGAAGGAACTTGTGATAGTAGTTAAGGAATCAAAATCTTTTCTGCAGCTCATTTACAGTCTTTGATGACTTGCTATTCTTGATTGAATTTGCCTTCGACGGAAAATGTTGAATAACTTGTGGCATAATACGATGCCCTAGGAAACTACGGCTGCAGTTGCAATTCGCGTCTTGTCATCGTTGATCTTGAATTCTTGGTTCGATATGTGAGAGGAAATTTTGTAAATGCTTGACATGAGATTGTAAGTCTGGACTGAAAACCATTATGTCATCGAGATATGACATACAGTATGCGTCGTCATCGCGAAGTAGGTTGTCTATGAATCTTTGAAATGTCTGAGTAGCACACTTGTGACCAAATGGCATGTAGAGATATTCGAAAAACCAAATAGAGTGATGACCGCATTCTATTCAATATCTTCTGGCGTTACCGGGATGTGATTGTAGACTTGTCTGAGGACAATCACTGGAAATAAATTGCTACCGCTGAGTTTTTCAGGTAAGATGTTAATATTGGGAATAAGATATGCATCGGACTTGGGCACTGAATTCAACTTGCGATAACCTCCACAGGCTTCGTACGATCCGTTAAATTTGGAGACTAAGTGCAGTGGTGACGCCCACGAATTTTTCGATGGTCTGATGATTCCCTCTTCTAACAATCTTGAATATTCCTCTTGGGCAGCTTTCAGCTTAGCAGGGGCTAACGGTTGTTTTTGAGTGCATCAGGTTGTCCTGCTGTGACGATATGGTGCATCGTGTTAGAGACTCGTAGCTCTGACTTGCTTAGATCAAAAAGCGACGTGTTCTTGGAGAGCTGCTGATATCTCTGCTGAATGATGCACTGAGATTGTCAGTATGATCTGTAACTCCAAACGCTCGGAGGCAAGTGTCCAAAAACTTTGCTCAAGTCCGGTGGAGAGATCTTTCAATTGGCAGGATCAATAATAAGCCGATATTTCAAAAGGAAATCAAGACCTATTATGTTGTGTGAGACCTTGGCGACGATGAAGTTTTGAGTAAATTCACGCCGTAAACATATGCTGAGTGTACAATGGCGGAAACCATAAATAGATACCGACTCCCATGTAGCTGTTGAAGTAAAATGCCTAGAGACATCTCGGTCATGGAATCACCCGTGAGAACTCAACCTGCTGCACCTGTGTCCTCGATGAATTTATTGCCCGTTCTAAAATGAAGAAGATACAGATATTCGTTGGGTTCTTCGGCTGGGTCATACGAACAAATAGACTGGTCAAGTATTTTTAAAAATGTGTTTTCGGAGTGCCAGCTTCATATTTTCCAATGCCGCATTTTGCGTACGCGGGTAATAGCTTTGCACGGACAGTTTCACATCTTTGTTTACTGGCAACGTTTCGGAAGGTGAATCCCTTTCCGTCTTCAGGCCAATTTTTCTACTAATATCCACAGCACAATACTCACAATAGCAGATTTAAGTAAATGTGGCAATCTCGTTCCAAAACATAGAATTTATCTCGATAACTAAACTCAATATATAACTATTTGTAATTAGCAGACCAATCCTTAACTCAGCTATCTCCAATTCCCGGTATACATAATCTCATCTCGTGTGTAGAATGTTGTAGGAGAGAGAAAGTATTGAACCTTTTTTTGGTGTTATAACTGTACTGCTACTATGTCACGGTAATCAAAATTCAAAACAGATATATTTATATATATTTGCTTAAATATGCTATTGTGAGTATTTTGCTGTGGATATAAGTAGAAAAATTGGCCTGAAGATGGAAAGGGTATTCACCTTTCGAAACGTCGCCTGTAAACTAAGATATGATAGAACCGCATTTCCATTGGGACGAATAAAAACTCAGCCCGATCGAAGCCAAACAAAATTGGAAATTGTGATCAAACTGATATTTGTGAAACTGTCCGTGCAAAGCTACTACCCGCGTACGCAAAACGCGGCATTGGAAAATAGACTGGTCGTTGCGAATGACATTGTCAGTTTTGCTGTCTATGTGGCATATTCGACGTGGACAAAAAGAGTCAATGAGAATGTCAGATCGTAAGAGATTGCTTCCCCGTGACGACATTGATGCTATTGATGCATAGATAGGACGGTCTTATACTTTCTGCGCCTTTTTCTGTGGAATGGCCCCAAAACTCTAGAAATTAACACTCATTCGGGAATATTTCCGAACGGCTGAGGCAGACTTGACAGGAATAAAAAAACTTCTGGTGATTATAGTGTAGGGGGTTTTATAGTTAATATAAGAGGTTCTGCGAGCTAGTTGTCTATTTGTCCTCCTACCTAATATCTGGTGGCTGTTATTACGATCCGCGTTCATGATTAATCCATGGCCCTTTCCCGAAGAGTGATGTGAGAAGGCACAAGCATCAAATCATTGTTTTATTAGGCAAAATGTTATAAAGCATGTCGTCCACGTTGAGCTGAATCAATTGTGATTTCTTGACAAACCGGCTTTCTGGCACGAGATATTTGTGAAAGGGTGCCAGAATCTTGCCAAGGCAAGATACGAATCGAGAGTAGTAGTTCATCTTGCTGAAGAATCGTCGTAACGCTCGAACGGTGATTGGAGGCTATAGATCTTGAATGGCACGAACCTTACCAGGTATAGGTGTCATGCATTTCCCGGAAATTTGATGACCGGAGAATTCAATTGATTTTTGTGCCAAGATACATTTGTTGCCACGAAGCCAGAGGCCATAGTCTGATAGACGTGCAAGTAGAATGTCAATATGCTGCATATGTTCGGTCATTGAGTTGGAGAATACCAGAATGTCTTCTAAGTAGGGAATTACAAATGGTAGACCATTTAGTATTTCGTCTATAACGCGTTGAAATGTTTAAGATGCGTTCTTAAGACCGAAAGGCATATAATGATATTCGTGAGTGCCACCTCCGGTGAATCTGAGTGTAGTATAGGATACGGAGTCTTTGTTCATTGGTACTTGATAATAGGCTTTAACTAGGTCAAGTTTTGAGTACACAGCATGACCGATAGCAGATCTGAGTGGGTCAGATGGACTTGGCAGGATGTACGAATCAGTTTGTGTGCAAGAATTGAGTATACGATAATCCCCACACACTCTGAATGTTCCGGGTTTACTCTTTGGTACTACTACCACAGGCGATGTAAATGGTGAGCTGGATCGTGTACAGATGCCTTGTTGACGTGGCATGGCGAATTTTTGTTCAGCGGCCTTATGTTTGTGTGGTGCCAATGGATGTGCTCTGGGAGGATGAGGAAGTGGCTTCGATAAGATGATGCGATGAGCTGTGATGGCACGCTTCCTTTTGAGATCGGGCATAAAGGAGATAGGTTTGAAATCTCTTCATGTTGCTTTTGAAAATCGTCCAGTTGTGGTATATAAGGAACTGGAGGAATTAGCTTTATAGATGAGACTGCTTCGGAGCGAGTCGTGTGTTTTAGCGCGGATGATAACAATTGATTGTCGGCAGTGCGTACCTCTCTTGATTTTGGACGAATAGTAAGGTCGAAGTGTTCGAGGAAGTCACGTCCAATGATGTTTCTTGTCGTGTTGGCAATGATGAAATGATAATTGAAATTCATCCTTTCAGCTAGTGTGTAGTCTTGTACCCCAAACGTCGGTACGTTGGATCCATTGGCGCAGCTCAGACTGCTAGTGTTGACTGGGTGGGTGGGTTCGAAATAATTGTGGCTTAGTAAGCTTACATCTGATCCAGTGTCTATGAGAAATAACTCGCCAGAGTTTGCGTCACTGATGAGGAAGTATGTTGATAGTGGCAACTGACGATGGGACTGGTTGTTGGCTTTTGGGCGCTTGAAGCATGACTTAACTAGAGCCGTCGCTGTATAGACAATAGTTTGATTGCACTCTACCGCGAAAGCAACGTGCTTCGAGTCATCAGACGTCGGGCAGCAAACAATCTTGTGGTGATCAGCCTCTACTGCCGCAGATGAGGCTGACCCCAGCAGTTTTCCGAACCCTCCATGGCCGGATCATCCTGAGATGTGGAAGGTGACCGCACCCATCTGAACGTCGCGTCTGTGTGCGGGAATGTGCAGCCATTTCTGAGGCAAAAGCGCGTGGAGTGGCCATAGCTGCGGTGATTAGGACACCATTCCGCCGGTAGCTGTGGAACTGTGGCCCGGGCTCTGGATGTCGACATCCAGGTTCTGTTTCGAGACGGTGGTCGACGCTGATCACGCCTGCTCTGCTCGCGTCTATGGTGGACATCATCGACTGAGGTCGAATCTGGCCTGACGGTAAGGCTTTTGAGCAGGCTGCTGAGGCGATAACTGGTGGCATTAGTTCGAGCTGATGATGATGTGGATTGGGGCTCGGAGAGTCCTGAGATAATGTAACATGGCTCTAAGGCAGGTGAGCTGCAGTGGTATTTCTTCCAATACTTGTCTAGACGTGCCGGTAGTACGTCGTCTTGTACTTCGACGGATTCGCGCAGAAACGTGGCCATCTCTTGGAGTGCTGGAGGAAGCTTCTGAATGAATAATCGCATCAAGATTTCCTTGGGCAGGTTGAATTCAGAGGCTTTCTGCTCCATCTCCGTAAACAGCTCGGAAGGCATGCGGCTACTTAGGGACATCTGGCTCCCCAATTTTGTAAGCCTGTCTTCCCGATCTGGTGTCAGGCGCTGTTTGACGGCGCGTTGCAAGCTCGGCCATGGCTGCGAACATGTTCCCTCAGAGTATTGATGAAGGATGTCTTTAAGCCCGCGTCTGAAAGACATTGGGTTTTTTCTCCCAAGCCCTCAAAAACATTGAGCCCTCGTTTTTTATATTGGGCACCTTGGCCAATCAAGTGACATCGTCGACCCGCTCGTCAAGGTAGTCTGGATCGAATTGGCATATCTTGTACTGGGTCCATATGGTGGTGCGGCTTGTTGCTAGGCTCGACACTGGACTTCCTTTATTGTCTGAGCTGGACGTCATCTTATGTGTTTGTGCCGTCGAGTATAGATGGCAGTGTTACATCGTCTTCACTCGTCATCGTGTGGCTGTTTTCGACAATTGTGATCTCGAGAGGGTGGTTCGATGTGATTTGTGGCTCAGGATTTATTTTATTGTGTGTTCTCCATGCTTTACCGGATTTACACTTGAGTGACATTCATCCGAAGTGCTTGATGATCTCAAATACTAGATGCCGATTAATTCTTTGTTGGCTCTGAGTTCGACGAAACGGGGCACCATTTATATAGGAGGTTTCGTAGTTAATGTGAGAGGTTCTGCAAGTTAGTTGTCTATTTAGTGCGACATTGTCCTCCTACCTAATATCTGGTTGCTGTTATTACGATCCGCGTTCATGATTAATCCATGGTCTTTTCCCGAAGGGTGATGTGAGAAGGCACAAGCATTAAGTCATTGTTTTATCAAGCAAAATTTTATAATTCAAATATAAAAATCGTGTAAAAGTAGTCACAATAAGCACCACAAATAATTAGTCCAATGTATGCTAGGCTTTAAGCGTTATCAATATTGTCAACACAAGTTACTATCTCGGTGTAAGAGTAGTCACAATAAACACTATAGTTAATTCAAAGTTTTGCGTTGTGACAATAATACACTGTATGCTAGGTTTTGTGGTAAATCATAAATCCATTGAACAGTAGGGTTTCGGATACATGATTGAGAAATGCATAAAATATAAATCAAGAGAGTCTTAATTGAACTGTTAGTGGCTATGTAAAAATTGTTAAGGCACGCAAAACATGTTAATCCTTGGTTTGAGTGTTAAGTTACATAAATCCACTGCATGTTACCTGTGCATTGCGCGCGGGTGTGTATTATTATTAAACAAAACCCTATTAATTACAATTAAATGTGCAGTTCAAGAAATCTCACTTAAAACTGCTTGAAAATAACAGAGATTGTTTCTAAAATCCCAGTTAAGAGAAATATTGTTTAAAACCAGAATTAGACTATTTGACCTTAAAGAGAACATTATTTGTTAAAATTGAAGATCGTTGGGTTGTAACGCGGAGCCGCGTGTTACAATAGCACTAGTCCTTAAGGGCATATTTAATAAAAGATTACGTGATTTAGATAGCTGTCGACTGCTATTTCCTGTCTTGGTTGGGAAAGTAGGTCGTGCGCTCATATTTTTTAGCTCAGATTTCCCTATGGCTAATCCTGCTAGAAATTTTGCCATGTTTGATATTATTCTCTCTAAGGAAGTGATCCTATCATCCTGCGGGGAGGATAAAACGATGAGGAATTTAACTTAGGTTCTAAAATCCTTAATTTTAACTCGCATCTATCTTTTAAGTCATCGATGGAGAGGGAATAGGTAAGCTTTCTGGAAAACCGTTTTAATGACTTAAGATCCTTAGCTTCATGATCAGAAATATTGGTTGTATACCAACGTTTCCACAGTTACCTTAAAATCTCGATGAGGCCAAGATTTGGCATATCTAACTGCGCATAATTATTTACCATCTGTTCTGTTTTTTGGGACCCAGCATAGATTCCACTACACGTTGGAGGCCCAATACGGGATTGGATAGTTTCCTAATCGTCTCAAGCTTTGGATAAATTCTACGCTGCAATTCTGAAGGAAGTTTTGCGAAAACATTTGATAGTTTTTAATGATTGTCATAATCTGGAAACGAGGAGAAAGCAGAGTCTACGTGCATAAAGAATAATTCACAATCTCCGTCTCATATAGGGACATCAGCATCTAAAATTGGACCTGACATTCTAATAATCTTACGGGATCTTAAAAACATAAATTTATATATCAAAATTAAGCAAAATAAATGCATGACGCGATGTGATAATTTAAAACATACGTGTCCTAAAAGAAATAATAACAAAACGCTTGCCAAACTGTGCTACCACAGTTGTACACGGACGAAGAAAACTGATGAAATCTGCTTCCACAAAATCAGAATCAAAATGTGATTCCACAGTTTGAACGTAAACAGTTTTACAGAAAACTGACAAAATCAGAATCAAATCTGCTTCCACAAAAATCAGAATCAAAATCTACTTCCACAGTTTGACGTAAACAGTTTTTCAAAAAACTGACGAAATCAGCTCCCACAAAGTCAAAATCAATATCTCCTTCACAGTTTGACGTAAACATATTTTAATGATTTAACTAACTAAACCTGCTTTCAATAAATCATAAATAAATCTGCTTCCACAGTTTGGCACAGTTTGTACGTAGGAGATAAAAGGTTTAAAAGATAGAAAAACATTAAAAATTTGCTATCCTGGTTAAACACAAGGACAAATTCAGAAGATTTTGTCTAAGAAATATTCACAAACAAAGCAAAAAACAGAATGGTTCGGTGTGCTAACGTCGATTTTAATGTAATTCCCCCAGGATAATAATAAAAAATAAATACAGTTTATTATATATTTTTCAAAATGTGATTAACAATTATGGGCAACCAATGGTAAACATTTAGGTTTTAAGGGAATAAAAGTACGGTCGGGAACTTAAGGACAGGAATCGTCCTTTAAGTGGAATTTTCTGGTAGCCTATGTTATGGACCATATTATTCGGGTAGATATTTTAACTAATTTCAATCAGCCATTAGACGACAAAGCCAGGATCATTGGAGACGGCGCAAAGGAGTTAACTCATATTGAGTCTAGAAAATCAGTAGGTAGATCAATTCATTAACCACGTCACATAGTCGCAAATGTATATTTTTTGGATTAGGTCGATTCTGGAATATGCCGCTGTTATTTGGAACCTAATGACAAAAGATTTGCCAATCAAGATACTGATAAATGTATGTATTTCGTGGATCAGGTGTTTACATTAAGCTCGCAACCTTGATTAAAATAAACATAGAAACTTTACAAGGAAAATGTTTGAAAAATATTCGCAGTGTGAATTGCACTATATATGCCAACTGACTACAGTTAATATCACTGCCAACTTTATGGTTTAGGAAGTTGTGCTATTTTATAAAAGTATTTCATTTGAATCAGTGGACAGTTGTCTATACGAATCCAATAAGAATGGTACATGGAGTAGGAGCTGGGCCTAGACAATCAGCGATTACTCCTCCTTTGATGGGAACTATTGTGGGGAAATATTTTCTTTTAGCACTTATTTATAAATTTAA
>JAQBSW010013004.1:0-15157 GCA_029291075.1 Eudiplozoon nipponicum
TGCCGCGTTTTGCGTACGCGGGTAATAGCTGTACACGGGCAGTTACACAAAGATCCGATTTGTCACTATTTCCAATTTTGTTTTGTCTTTGATCGGGTTGACTCATTTTTACTTCAATTGGAAATGCGGTTCTATCACATCTTTGTTTACTGGCGACGTTTCGGTGCCTACTTTCCAGCACCATCATCAGGCAACACAACACTGATCACAATAGCAGATTTAAGCAAATGTGGTAACCTCGTTCCAAAACCATTCTATTTATATATATTTGACTCAACACTATTTTAATCATAGAATTTGTCTCAGTAACTAAACTCAATATATAACTTTTTATAATTAGCAGACCAATCATTACCTCACCTATACCTCATCTCATCTCGTATGCAGAATATTTTAGGGGAGAGAGACAGTATCGAACCTTTTGTTATTTGTTATAACTGTATTGCTACTATGTCACGGTAATCAAAATTTAAAAATGCTAAAACTAAAACCTTGACTATCATATACTGTATTTTATTTAAAGCCGGGAACTCTAATGTATACAATGGTGTGTGAGGTATTGCGCACATAGCAACAAATTAGTTCAAATATGGAGCAGCAAGTAACGTAGATGGATGGAGAGTGAATGTTATATCGACGCTTAGGTGAACGATTAAAGAGAGAAAGATAGAGATAGCCTGGACAACTAACGTTTTTCAAAAAACTAATCGTAAGCACAATGCGAAGTTAATCAACTATTGGAAATAATTGCATAAGAATATTTGCTCATATGACTAAAATAATTCATTATATCTATATACATATATATCTAAATATAATATCGTAAAACCTTTATATATATATATATATAATATAAATAGAGAGAGAGAGAGAAAAAGGACCATTGATAATTATTAAATATGAATAATTTCTATTCTTATTATATATTTATTTATTACGTTAGTCACACCTTATATCAATATATAAAATACATGTCAATATGTATAAAAACATATATATGAATATAAGCAACAGTATGAGACCAACATCCCTAATCCTATATATATATTATATATATATATATATATATATATATATATATATATATATATATACGTTTGCATATTTCAAATTATTATTTTATTCTTTTCTTACTGTTTTTTTATTTACCAATTAATCAAATTGTATATTTATTTATTCACACCTTATATAAATATATAAAATACATATAAATATGTATAAAACATATATATATAAATATAAGCAACAGTGTGAGTCATATATATATATATATATATATATATATATATATATTATGTGTATAGAATAAACCTATCAATCTACCCATAGGCCTATCTATATATCCGTCTATCTATCACATTTTGGTTTCCTCTTAAAAGGATACATGGTAGCTATTAACCATGAATATCTTCTCTATGACTAACGTATTATACATTTATTAAGATATTCCTACCTTACATAAATATAGAAAATATAAGCGACAATGTAAGTCAAATGTGTCTTATCTAATGTTCTATCTACTAACCCTTGCTAAATCGGTATACCGTCTTTTGGAACATTTTTATTGAGAAAAATAAGTATATAGGAAATTGATATTGGTACAGATCATTCGCAACCAGTTTTCTATAAGCGAGGTTTTTTACTTAGGTTCCCACTTAATTCATGTTCCGCAGCCTCACGTTTTCTGACCGTAGAAAATGCTTCATTAAATATTGGGCCCAATGATTTTTCTACCGATGTTACATTCATTACACCTTTTCCTGATTTTATTTCAATTGACTCTCTAATTAGTCTAGTTAATCTGTTGCGGTTGCATAACGCGATGCGTTTACATCCTTCCCAGTCTATTTCATGACCCGTTTCCTTCGAATGCCTAGCTAGGTCTGATCTTTGAATGTGTCCATATTTGCAGGCTGTCTTATGTTCACCTCTACGAACCTTTATAGGTCGCATGGTTTCGCCTATATACCTGAGATTACATTCTTTGCAAGGTATCGCATATACTCCTGATGTCTCGAGGGGTTCTACTCTTTCTTTTTGGTTAGGTAGTTTATTGCCTATAGTAAGCGATTGTCTTAAAACTGTTTTAATATTGTATTTAGCTGCTATTATTCTAATTTTCCTGCTCAATTTAGAATCAGGTAATACCATAATTTTGTGCTTATCCGGTTCCGTTTCCTTCCTTACTTTGTTTATTATATTATTGTTAAATCTCTGTAACATCTCATCTATTAATCTATCTATTATACTTGACGGATAGCTATTTAGTTTGAATATTTCTTTTAATCTCCTCATTTCCTTATCTCTATTTTCTATATCCACTATTCTAAGACTTCTTAATATCATGGATTTAAGAATGCCTATTTTCATTCCATATGGGTGATTTGATAAGAAATTAAGAAGTAGTCCTGAATAAGTCTCTTTTCTAAAAATATCTCTTTCCAATCTGGAACCATTCCGTTTTATTTTCACATCCAAAAAGGGTAATTCATCATTATTCTCTTTTTCCAATGTAAACTTTAATTCACCTAATTGGTTGGCTAATTCGAGGAATTTATTTAACTCATTATCCCCATGATTCCAAATTATAAACATATCATCCAGGAATCTTACATACAAGTTTGGCTTAAGAGGAGATTTTAACAACAGATTTTTTTCAAAATAGTGCATAAAAATATTAGCAACCGGGACTGATAGTGGTTGTCCCATAGGGACACCTTTAACTTGTTTATAAAATTCATTTCTGAACTTAAAGTAGGTGGAGGACATACAAATATTTAAGATTTCCATAATACTACTTAACATCATTTTACTACCTTCTATTATCTCTGGGAACTCTGTTAAACAACGCTTCACACTTTCTAATGCTGCTTGTACCGGGACATTAGTATACATCGATACAACGTCCAGGCTAGCCATTCTATCATTATCATTCAAGTTATATCTACTAATAATGTCAATAAAATGATATGTATTCTTTAAAGTATAATCTAAGAAATAAGTATATTTTCTAATTCTGTTGCATAGAAATTTCGACAATCTATACGTTGGTGAGTTTTGTACATTAACGATTAATCTAAGTGGATTCCCCTGTTTATGAATCTTTACTAGACCATAAACTCTCGGAGGGACTGTGTCACGTTGTATTAATGAATTCCCAAGTCCTGGTTCTAATTCCTTCGACTCAATCATTCTATTAATTATAGTCTTAACTTGTCCTTGTAACTTATCAGATGGATCTTTATTTATTTTATTATAGACCTCTAAATTATTTAATTGTTCATACACTTTCAATTCATAATCTGACCGGTTCATAAGTACCGTTGCACCACCTTTATCTGCCTTGAGGCATATTACTTTATTGGATAATAATTCTGCTCTTAAGCGTTTTAGATCATAACTCTGCTTGCATCTCACCTCTTTGTGCTCTAACACCGCTTTGGACACATCCAATTCAAACCTAGTCTTATCTTTGTCTGGGAGAAACTGGGCAATCTTAACTGTTTCTGTAATTATCTCATTCCTAGGTACGTAATCAATAGGGATCGCAGTATTAAGTCCAAGATTAAGAATTTGTTTTTGGTCTTCCTTGAGATCCATTCTCGATAAATTAACTAAACGTTTGGACATGACCTCTTCAATTCTCTTATTTCTCAAAGGGCAATTAATTCCCAATATTGCTAGTTTTTTTTCATGCCTTTGTCTAATTTTTTAAATTTCATTATCCCTCGTTTTGTCTGTGAAATCTTCAATATGTTTGAAATCCAACATACATAATCTCGCCAGTTAAAATCTCCTCTTAAGCCAAACTTGTATGTAAGATTCCTGGATGATATGTTTATAATTTGGAATCATGGGGATAATGAGTTAAATAAATTCCTCGAATTAGCCAACCAATTAGGTGAATTAAAGTTTACATTGGAAAAAGAGAATAATGATGAATTACCCTTTTTGGATGTGAAAATAAAACGGAATGGTTCCAGATTGGAAAGAGATATTTTTAGAAAAGAGACTTATTCAGGACTACTTCTTAATTTCTTATCAAATCACCCATATGGAATGAAAATAGGCATTCTTAAATCCATGATATTAAGAAGTCTTAGAATAGTGGATATAGAAAATAGAGATAAGGAAATGAGGAGATTAAAAGAAATATTCAAACTAAATAGCTATCCGTCAAGTATAATAGATAGATTAATAGATGAGATGTTACAGAGATTTAACAATAATATAATAAACAAAGTAAAGAAGGAAACGGAACCGGATAAGCACAAAATTATGGTATTACCTGATTCTAAATTGAGCAGGAAAATTAGAATAATAGCAGCTAAATACAATATTAAAACAGTTTTAAGACAATCGCTTACTATAGGCAATAAACTACCTAACCAAAAAGAAAGAGTAGAACCCCTCGAGACATCAGGAGTATATGCGATACCTTGCAAAGAATGTAATCTCAGGTATATAGGCGAAACCATGCGACCTATAAAGGTTCGTAGAGGTGAACATAAGACAGCCTGCAAATATGGACACATTCAAAGATCAGACCTAGCTAGGCATTCGAAGAAACGGGTCATGAAATAGACTGGGAAGGATGTAAACGCATCGCGTTATGCAACCGCAACAGATTAACTAGACTAATTAGAGAGTCAATTGAAATAAAATCAGGAAAAGGTGTAATGAATGTAACATCGGTAGAAAAATCATTGGGCCCAATATTTAATGAAGCATTTTCTATGGTCAGAAAACGTGAGGCTGCGGAACATGAATTAAGTGGGAACCTAAGTAAAAAACCTCGCTTATAGAAAACTGGTTGCGAATGATCTGTACCAATATCAATTTCCTATATACTTATTTTTCTCAATAAAAATGTTCCAAAAGACGGTATACCGATTTAGCAAGGGTTAGTAGATAGAACATTAGATAAGACACATTTGACTTACATTGTCGCTTATATTTTCTATATTTATGTAAGGTAGGAATATCTTAATAAATGTATAATACGTTAGTCATAGAGAAGATATTCATGGTTAATAGCTACCATGTATCCTTTTAAGAGGAAACCAAAATGTGATAGATAGACGGATATATAGATAGGCCTATGGGTAGATTGATAGGTTTATTCTATACACATAATATATATATATATATATATATATATATATATATATATATATATATGACTCACACTGTTGCTTATATTTATATATATATGTTTTTATACATATTTATATGTATTTTATATATTTATATAAGGTGTGAATAAATAAATATACAATTTGATTAATTGGTAAATAAAAACAGTAAGAAAAGAGAAAAATAATAATTTATTAGAAATATGCAAACATATATATATATATATATATATATATATATATATATATATATATATATGAAATGGAGCCAGCATCCTCTAAAAGGGTAGCCACAGTAAAGTAAATATATATATATATATATATATATATATATATATATATATATATATAGGATTAGGGATGTTGGTCTCATACTGTTGCTTATATTCATATATATGTTTTTATACATATTGACATGTATTTTATATATTGATATAAGGTGTGACTAACGTAATAAATAAATATATAATAAGAATAGAAATTATTCATATTTAATAATTATCAATGGTCCTTTTTCTCTCTCTCTCTCTATTTATATATATATATATATATATAAAGGTTTTACGATATTATATTTAGATATATATGTAATGAAGTATTTTAGTCATATCAGCAAATATTCTTATGCAATTATTTCCAATAGTTGATTAACTTCGCATTGTGCTTACGATTAGTTTTTTTGAAAAACGTTAGTTGTCCAGGCTATCTCTATCTTTCTCTCTTTAATCGTTCACCTAAGCGTCGATATAACATTCACTCTCCATCCATCTACGTTACTTGCTGCTCCATATTTGAACTAGTTTGTTGCTATGTGCGCAATACCTCACACACCATTGTATACATTAGAGTTCCCGGCTTTAAATAAAATACAGTATATGATAGTCAAGGTTTTAGTTTTAGCATTTTTAAATTTTGATTACCGTGACATAGTAGCAATACAGTTATAACAAATAACAAAAGGTTCGATACTGTCTCTCTCCCCTAAAATATTCTGCATACGAGATGAGATGAGGTATAGGTGAGGTAATGATTGGTCTGCTAATTATAAAAAGTTATATATTGAGTTTAGTTACTGAGACAAATTCTATGATTAAAATAGTGTTGAGTCAAATATATATAAATAGAATGGTTTTGGAACGAGGTTACCACATTTGCTTAAATCTGCTATTGTGATCAGTGTTGTGTTGCCTGATGATGGTGCTGGAAAGTAGGCACCGAAACGTCGCCAGTAAACAAAGATGTGATAGAACCGCATTTCCAATTGAAGTAAAAATGAGTCAACCCGATCAAAGACAAAACAAAATTGGAAATAGTGACAAATCGGATCTTTGTGTAACTGCCCGTGTACAGCTATTACCCGCGTACGCAAAACGCGGCATTGATAACGACAGTATTTTACTATATATATGTTGGTCAAATTAACTAAACTTTAAAAAAAGTCATCGAACAAAATTCCTCAACTTGACATGTAACAGCTACGAGCCAAAACTGATGCAGCCGGGACTTGAACAAGGATCTGTTTGGCTGTCAAACAACTCGTGCGCTTCGCGACACACAACACACGTTGCATGTAATTTTAGTTTGTATATCAACTTCAGGTGGACCTTATTGAGTATTACTTTCGTTCTAAGGTTCGAACAACCCATGCTTGATTTGCCATATTAAAACAGACACCATTCGGGCTAAGAGAGTGAAATTGACTTAAAGTATAATGGACGGATTTTATTGTAGACATATCGAAATCAATGGACTGAGGTGCGAATCTAGGACTCGAAAATGCACAACTAGGACGAGGTGTTAAATTTCTATCTTATGCCCTCAACGTGGTACGACGGTGTCAACCATGTTTCGATGGCCGATCGTACATGGGCTAACGGGGCTATGGCGGTGGTGTCACCAGGGCGTGGTGGATTTCCGACCGGCAATCGGATCTCCTATAAAATACCACATGAGCCCGACGACGGCACCATGACGCGGCGTGTGTTCCCCGCCACAAAAGGGGACAACAGCCACAGGATTACATGGACTCCTGGACAGTACCCCGTACTTCCGATGATTTCGGGGGTCTCTTCCGTCTTATACGTAAAGCATCCGGTAAGCGCAATGCAGAGACAATTCTACGCAGCGCAACAGGAGACTTGATTTCTGATGTCAATGGCAAAATCGCAAGATGGGTTGAACATTTTTCGCAGTTATTGAACCGACCATACAGTGGCCGCTCCCCACCGCAACCACCTGCAACATCTACACCCAGCTACGATGTGGACTGCTCTTCCCCAACTGAGGTTGAGATCGCTACGACCATCCAGCGCATGAAGAGCAAGAAATCCCCAGGTGAAGATGGAATTCCTGCAGAGATCTACAAGGCCTGTATAGGCGCACTACTGCCATCAATCCATCGACTGTTCTCTTCTATCTGGGAACAAGAAGCATGCCCGTCAGACTTCGGAATGTCAATCCTGCTACCGTTTCCCAAAAAGGGTGATAGATCAAGGTGCGAAAACTACCGTGGTATCAGTCTTCTCAACACCGCATCCAAGCTGTTGGCGTCGATTCTACTGAACCGCTTCTGTAATGAGCGGCATGTCCGTACCCGTCCCAATCAGGGTGGATTCCGCCCAGGCAAAGGCTGTGTTGATCAGATCTTTACATTACGGCGAGTTTTGGAACATCGCAACGAATTTCAACAACCAACCGTCGCTTGTTTTATTGACTTCCGAGCTGCTTTTGACTCTGTTGATCGCGACTCCCTATGGAACATCATGCTGCTCGACGGTATGCCCATAAAACTCGTCAATCTGATCAAGGCCTACTATGCAGCCACCAAAGCCAGAGTACGTGTTTACGGAGAAGAATCGGATGAATTCAGTCTGCACACAGGGGTTCGACAAGGATGTCCCTTGTCACCCATATTGTTCAATTATGCGGTTGACTGGATTCTGAGCAACGCGCTAACTGAGTTCCGAGGCGTTCAAGTATCAAATAACCTATGGCTGACGGATGTTGATTACGCAGACGATGTTGTTCTCCTTGCTGACAGCTTTGGGAGCATGCAAGCCGTTTTGGATCAAGTGGCCCAGTTTTCATCAGCCGTTGGTCTGGAAATCAATGCCGACAAAACGAAAGCCTTCGCCATCGGTGTATCTTCATCTGATGAGCAGCTCACGGTGTACGACAGCCCAATCGAAACAGTCGACGATTTTACGTACCTTGGCTCAAAAATACTTCCAACTGGTCAAGCAAAGAATGAAGTCCGAACACGCATCGACCGTGCCAGACTTGCTTTCTTACAATTGAAGAACTCACTTTGGAGAAGAAGTGAAATCAGCCTCAAAACGAAAATCCGAGTCTACCAGACTACTGTTCGCCCTGTGCTACTGTATGGCTGTGAGACTTGGCCATTACGTTCTGAGGACTCCAAAAAGCTCGAAGTATTCGACCATTGGTGCCTTAGGTACATCACAAAGACAAAATGGATGGACCGAGTGTCGAACGCATCTGTTCGTCACCAATGTGGTGACATCATGCAACTATCCGTCTGGATCCAACATCGTCGACTTCAATGGTTCGGGCACGTACTACGCAAACCCGAAGACGAAATGGTACGGCAGGTGATGAACCCAGGTCAATGTGCAAACTGGCGCCGCCGCCGAGGCGGACAACTGAAGACATGGCTTGCAACAATCAAATCGGACATGGAACTCCTAGGTTTACGCAATGTTTATGGTCCGCGTCACTGGGAGCGTCATTGGCCCTCTTTATGTTCCGAAATGGCTGCCAACCGCCCGGCATGGAGAGGTTTAATCCGGGATATCAATGGAGCCGGCTTATCCTCTAAAAGGAGCCAGCCGCAGTAAAGAAAGAAAGAACTTCCGAATGGCGAATGAGCTCTCAACAGCCACCGGCAACCATACAACTTACTGCTGCCTTGCAGACTGTGCTTGGATGTGCAAAGGCTAGAGGTGCGTCCTCGATCAAAAAGCCGAGTGGTGAGGGGACACCACTTGTACCAAATTCCCAAGAAACTCCATGAAATGGAGCCGGCTTATCCTCTAAAAGGAGTCAGCCGCAGTAAAGTAAAGTAATCATATCATATGTATGTACAGGCTTGTTTTAAATAATGGAATTTGACTGTCTTCAATATGACAATCTTGACGCACAACAGTGCAAAAATGTTTGCTAATTTGAATGAAGCACAAATTCCATAGTTTAGTTTCAGTAGCGCAAATCAGTCAAACTATTGCCAGTTATAAGGGTTAATAAATTTCGCGCTCGAAAGACGAAAATCACATGTAACGCCAATTCAACGTCCATAGTTTGTCGCCAAATGTACACGAATTCATATTTCGCAAAACAATTAATTGTGACATTCAAAAGAAAAAAAGAAAGTGGAAAAACATTACCTCATTGCACATGGAATGCCATCCGGCTTCAAACAAAACCGCCCCATCAAGTATAACAAGCGGACGAGCTGCTTGTGCTGACGTGCTAGAAGCAGACCGGTCGTCAAGCTTTCTGGCATTGAGCTCCTCGTATTGCCTATTCTCCTGAAATACCAATTGCTTCTAACAACAATTTGATATTTAACTTGTCTTCTCTTCGGAATTTAAATTAAATTTATGCATATTCATGGTGTAAAACTGAATTGAACAAACAGGAAACTGACAACCACTAAAAACCAGTAGGCTTGAATTACAAGAGCTAAAGCATAAACTAATTTTGTGCACAATCATAAGAAAAATTTACGAGCCAGCCATTTTTGACGTTCATGGGCCTTGTCATAGATGATCAATTGTGCCGACTGAAGCATTATTATACGGCCAATGGTTCCTTTTGGATGACATTTTAGTCTTGCGACCTATTGCGCCGGGCGTTCGTCCGCTTGTAATACTTTTACTTTACTATTATCTGATGCGTCCGTTTCAAGTGTCATGCTTCCCATGGGGTAAGCCTACATTGAGTAAACGTTTCTTGCGCTTCCTCCGTCCAATGAAACGGGTTATTAGCCCTAATTAACATGGATAATGGTTGTTGAATAGCCGTCATCCTCGCAAGATACGGTCAATAGAAATTCACCATAGTAATAAACCGGCGCTTTTTTCCAGAAATCTGCCCCGGAAAATAATTGATGGGCTGCGTATTCGAATCTAAGGATATACATCAATCTGACGAAACCGTGTGGCCCAAGAGCCGCACTTTATCAAGATTAAAATATAATCGCCTTTCAACGACATTGGTCAACATATTCCGCAGCCGCTCGCTGTAATGAAAATTAAATCAGAACATTTTCTGTGCGTCGTCGAAAAAAGTTTCCTGTGTAAATCGAAAATTACTATGTGGTACATATACTGCTATTTCCTAAAGGTCTACAGGACGAACACCAATTTGCCTAAAGTCTTGCTTCACGCTACCTTTAGGAACAGATCGTTCAGAGCTTGTACGGGATACGGAAATTTTCTAATAAATTTTAAATCAAATTGTGGTGTCTGCTGATTCAATAAAAAGACAATAGGTAATATCAATTGTTTATTATTTAATGCACCAATCGCCTGCAGTCATCATCGACGCGCACGAAGCAATCAAAAGGTTTTTTGGACAGCACATCAGTTATCAATATTCGTGTGGCTGGAATGACTAGTCGATTTTAATGTCAACATTGACAAAGTTTCGTCTTCTGCCAACCTGCCAAGGACACCGGTGTTCCGGTCACGCTTAATAATTGGGACGTTTAAGCAGATTTTCTCAGAATTTTAAAAGATTGTTCCATCCAGCCTAGACTTATTTACCTCTAACTCTGCAGTTAAGCTTTTCATCTCTGTTGATAAGAATCTAGCCTACACAAGTCATCACAAAAAGCCATTTCGCTAGACACACAAGCTTTATTTTGAATCAATCAATTATAGGAATTTAAAGAACGTACTTTTAATTAGAAAAATAAAAGATATTTTTTATTAGTATACAATTCTGCTGCTCGACCTCTGCTTCCGTCATTATCCTGAATTTGTTTAATCTTAATTCGTGCGCTTCTGCGAGGACATTCTGTGGCATTTATGCAATTCCTAAATGAGGCCGTTGAAATTTTCTCGCCTCAAAGGTGCTTAGGACAACAATAATGCCAATAAAAGCACTGAAAAACTGATATGAGGGAAAAACTTTAAAAACGGGGTTTAGATCAACCAGTAATCCATAATCGATTTCAGCTGCATACAAACGATTTGAATATTTAAAAAATTTGTTTAGTTAGCCGAAATATCTGTAGGAAAAGAAACTTTAAAAAGGAAATTTCAGTAACTATAAAACACACACAATAATCTGTACATTTGCCAAAAAATCGATAACGTTTATTAATTTTTCTTTAGTACAAAAATAATTTTTGGCACTGAGGTTGGTCTAAGATAATGAGTTCATCAATTATTTTAAGGAGATACACGATTGAATCTGGAAATTTTTTTAGTAACACTGTGAATTCTGATTTAACATTTCCGTTTGATATAAGATCAAAATTAAGGCAAATTTCTTTGAACACATTAAAATAATCAGTTTATTAGGTAGGCTGATCTGTACATTTTGAGTCCTTACGTAATTCATCGCACACGTGACGTAGATAAAATTTAATAATTGTTCCAGCTAACTTTGTTCGAATTTAGCCGTATTTGAAAAGTATATGCAATTGTTAATGTCTCAGATGATTTTCTTACGCTGTTTAAACGGCATAATTCTATTATGTAGTAAATAAATTAACAAGTACTATAAAGATTACACATCACATAAAAAGCAAGTAGTGAAATCTTCACCTGCTTTATGCTATTCAAAACATACTCTATCACAGGCCAAAACTGCAATCAGTGTAATAGCATAAGTTAGCAGCAAACTTCATGCTGGGCGTAAAAAACAATTTCAAATTCAACTGAAAGATTCAATGGAACCATTACCAAGATGACTTATTAAGACCATCTGTCTGTCAGGATAAAAGTTTCTATGGCTATGGTAAGTCTGATGCCATTAAAAACGATTACTTGCTAAATCATTCACAAAATATCACAGATTTGACGGATTATAGTCACCGGACAAAAGTGAGCCTTTTTTCTGCAATAGAATGTCTATATTCCTGCCAGAAAATCCTACAATATAAGGATTCTGAATATCGCGTAACTAAACTTAAAAATTAGGAAAACAGTAATTCTGTTAATTTAACAACAATTGATTGCGCGGGTGGTGGTAACAGTTCTTTAGTGCGTTGCGGCTGGCGGTAGCTTTGTTATATTCTGTTAATTTGTAGGCATTTAATTGAATTGTTGGATCTTGGACACAACTTGCACTACGAAAAAATAATAGCATTTGGCCGTAACATACGCGAGCGAATTATTATATCAAATTCATAATAAACTGCAACTACCTAGTAAACTCTACACATTTGGGAAACACCAAATTAATGACCAGTTCATACATCAAGAGTATTTAAAATCATAGCTACATTTAACGAGTTTAGTTTGTTTAGCAGAATAACATATTTTTTTCCCGATTACATAAAAATGCACACGACGAACAGGTCTTCAGCGATGATGGGTTTTTAACCTAGAATTGTGTAAGTAACGACTTAATTCCATCAGATAAATCAAACTTATACAACGTTTACTTAACAACGGAATCTTAGATGCCAGATAAGTGGCTTAAACAGCGTCTTGAATTAATAGTGTCGCTGCATATAGAAATCGAAAAAATAATATGTCAAGTTTAAAGAAAAGTCACAACCTGAGGGTGTAAATATTGTCTAGTGGATGGGCATTCTATCAAACTAAGTTAACTTAATCTGTGTTCAATGACGAACGAATGGTTTATTCTAGATTATATCGTCAGCTAGATACTGATTATAAAAAAATGTACAGCATAAAATAAAAGAAGTGTTTCAACTCATATTATGCAAAAAACTTTAGAAAACGTACTGTTTGTGAATGAGAGATCTCATAAAGCATAATCAAAATCTGCCTAGAGCTAATTTTTGAACACAGAAAACTCTGTTACATACGAAGAATATTAAAATCCATAAAATCCACCCCTTCTTAAAGCATACATCGATCAATTTAGCAAATCATTTTGAGAAAATTCTCAAATATTTACAAATTCTTGGCTTCACAATCCTGCTATGATTGTCTGGTGATAAGCTATAAAAGAATTAGTAATTGAGATCTAATATTCTTGGATAAAAACAAAAAAAGAAATCAGCCATACTTTCTCATAGAAACGTTAATAATGAATGAATCATTCAAAATAAGTCAATAGAGCATTCACGACTGCTATAGCCTAAAATACAGTGACTGCCATTCACAAAATTAATAGAAATGATTAGAGTAAAACATATGGAATGCCCCAATGCAATCGTGCATACTTACAAAGAGGTCAGTACTGATCTAGCTAAATGTAGCATACAAATTCGGATTCACACCTTCTGTGAAAGAGAAAATGAGATAAATGTTCTACTGATCCACCAATTGACTATTAACAGCGGAAGGGTCGTTTAGTCTTTGTAACAATTGTTCAACAGACAGATCCACTTGCTTTTGCGTTTCTTCTTCCTCCCACGACGTGCAAAAAACAACATGTGCATGTGAATAAGGGCCAATAGCCTCAGGGGAATGTTCAGCATCCAAATTCGCCTGTCGATTACAGCCCAACTGACCAGGCATCCACCAATCGGCCACACCGTCCGTCGCTGTTTCTGTAGAAGGTTCACATTCTTCCGCCTCCACGATGGTCGGCATTGTCAAGAGACGCTGCAATTCCTCTCGACTGGCCAAATGAGTAATAATTGGCTTGGCAGTTGCCCTGGCAACTGTTCGAGACTGTCTGTGCAACATCGCGTCAGAATAGTCTGGTGTCCAGCCACTTCTGTTGCAGACACGTTTGTTACATTCATCTTTAGTCATCAAAGTCAACCAAACCTTGTGTGTTAAAAATAAAACAAATTGGATAGAGTAAAAAGCTTTTCCTAGTTGATCTGTAGTATAAAATACAAACAGTATAGCTGCTTTATATCATATCTATATATAAAGAACATCCCGTCAAGAGTCAGCAATGGTGAAGCTATCGTGGCTTATCCGATTTTATGTTTAGATAATGCTATCTGCATTAGTTGCGATTACTGAAATGTTAGTTACAAACGCACAAAAGAAGAGAATGGAAGAGGAAGTGTCCTACAAAACCGTTTATTCTAGGTTATGCCAATTAAATCAAATGTTACTGCGAGTAATTAAATGGCGTATCCTATACTTGATCAATAGTTCTTCAAGTATATTTAGATTTCAAACATAACGACAGTATTTTACTGTATATATTTTGGTCAAATTAACTAAACTTTAAAAAAAAGTCATCGAACAAAATTCCTCAACTTGACATGTAACAGCTACGAGCCAAAACTGATGCAGCCGGGACTTGAACAAGGATCTGTTTGGCTGTCAAACAACTCGTGCGCTTCGCGACACACAACACACGTTGCATGCAATTTTAGTTTGTATATCAACTTCAGGTGGACCTTATTGAGTATCACTTTCGTTCTAAGGTTCGAACAACCTATGCTTGATTTGCCATATTAAAACAGACACCATTCGGGCTAAGAGAGTGAAATTGACTTAAAGTGTAATGGACGGATTTTATTGTAGACATATCGAAATCAATGGACTGAGGTGCGAATCTAGGACTCGAAAATGGACAACTAGGACGAGGTGTTAAATTTCTATCTTATGCAATGTTTGATATATACAGCGATATCATATCATATGTATGTACAGGCTTGTTTTAAATAATGGAATTTGACTGTCTTCAATATGACAATCTTGAGGCAAAGCAGTGCAAAAATGTTTGCTAACTTGAATGAAGCACAAATTCCATAGTTTAGTTTCAGTAGCGCAAATCAGTCAAACTATTGCCAGTTATAAGGGTTAATAAATTTCGCGCTCGAAAGACGAAAATCGCATCTAACGCCAATTCAACGCCCAGTATTTTAAACTCAATATTTTGCGGTGTGT
>JAQBSW010013005.1:0-15156 GCA_029291075.1 Eudiplozoon nipponicum
AATAAGTTGACAATATCCGTTTCACTGGATGTCGAGGATTTTTGGAACAAGAGCCAGAGACTGACGGATGCCAGGCATCGGATCACTATTCAATAATCGATGAAATCAATACTATTCCGTGTCCTTTTGCTTATGTTTCTTTAAATCTTATTGAAGTCTCATTGTCGAACACGTTACATGATGTTAGCTTCACTGCTGCCGGTTCACACATTCGTATAGGAGATTGTAACGACCTATCTTCCCCCGTTCGTCACCAAAATATATAGTGGGTATCATCATCAGCGTCACTCTACTTATCCGCCACCTCTTTCAGCACATCATCATCATCATCATCATCATCATCATCATCATCATCATTTTCAACCTCATCTTCCGTTTAACCGTCGTAATCATTATTATTCACCACCTACTACTCCTTAATCCAATGTAAAGTACTATAAAGAAATGCAAATTTTACAGTTGTAGAGTTAAAAATTTATCAGATGGACGAAACCTACGAATGACACCAAAAGGCAATTTGAAGAGTGACAGATAGCAAATGAGCGGAAATTGGAGATAAAATCTGTGCTTTTAAGGTAAGTTGTAAAGAATAGAATATTTATTTTTTTTGTGAATGCGTTAATAAATCCGTAACAAAGCTATCTGACGTTGCTCTAGATATGTACGCGTTACGTGTACGTTGACCTACTTCTTATAAATTTATACTTTATCACCTCATTCGAAGGTAATTGTTAACATACGAGTAATGCAACTGTGAGATTTCACTCAAATCACTTGAATTATACTTAGAACTGGCTCCTTGAATAACAGCTTTATCATTTCACTAGGTGGGTGTACGTAACGTATGTTGAGGCATGTATTTGTATATAGAAATATTCCATTATACATAATTTAAACTAATGGACATCCATCTAAGTGAAAGTATAGATTAATAAATTTTAATTTTAATTTTGCACGCGTCATATTATTTGTCATATTATCATCATTTGATATGATATAATAATAACAGGATTAATGTAATAGATAGAAGAGGCGAGGGACGAGACAAAAATTGTTTGGGTAAATTTTTAAAATTTTGAAAAAAACGAAGTTTAAAATATGCAATGAAAAAAGTGATGGCCAGAAAAAACATTTATTTATATTATTTTACGAAAGAATTAAAAATAAAAGAGGAAAAGACTATTCTATAATAAGCGTTTAACTTATTAAGAGCCTAAATTAAAAATGCAAAAAATTGTTAAAGGATGAACTTTAGAAGGATTTTAATATCAATTAACTCTTAATTAGTTAATAAGCCCACTAATAATGTATTCTTCATCCAATGTTCTTAACTTAAACTGGAGCTAGCTTCAGATTTCGATTAGTGCAATCGTCTCTCCCTATGATGAGTTAAGGTTTTATTTCAAATAAAACTAACATTACTTCCTAGGTTTGTCCATCCTCACCAGTTTTACAAAACAAAAGAATGAAGAAAGCGCGATATTTCTTCTGGCCATATCGTTTATATGTCAAGCTGATCTTTCACTAGATAGTTGCGTGACACGTGTGTGTATGTGTGTGTGCGTATTACCGGAACTTTTATGTTCATACAGCTAAGTGAGACTAGACTGGCAGCCGAAATATTTTTAAAAAGGAAACAACTGGAACCATTCTGTTAGTCAAATCGCAGATCAGGTTATTTTTTTCATTTAACGATGTTTCTACCGCTGTTTCATCTACAAAATCAGCGCATGAGTTAATTTCAATAGATTCCAATACAAGTTTCCTCATTCTGCTATGACTAAATATTACTATGCGTCTACAGTCACACCAGTTAGTTTTGTTTGTAGTTTACACTTCATGACAGTTTTGATCAGAACCACTATTATAATCATACTAACATGCAGTTCTACAGTCGCCTCTTCTTACCTTGATTGGAGGCATGTTTTTACCAACATACATGAGATCAAATCCTTTACACTTGATTAAATATATATTCCAATTGTTTTTAAGGATTCCATTTTTAAAAATTTTTCGTTAGTAGCTCTAGTGCCTAGGTTAAAGGACTGTCTTTAAAAAATTTTAACATTGTATTTTAAAGCTATTGATTTTACTTTCCTGCTTAGTTTAATGTCTCGTAGTGCCATGATCCCAAGATCATCCATCGGTCAATCTGCGTACCTAAAAATAAAATTAAATTGACTGGTGAAATTCATCATTATCGCTACAGTTAAACGAGTCCCGAGAAAAATATCCGTTTTAAAAATATATCTTCATAATTACTGACCATTGTTAATTAACATCGTAATTCAACAAATGACTCCCTCTCATTATATCAATTAGATTTAAGAAACTTTCCGTATAACTTTTATCATGGTTTCAATTTGCCAATGGGTTACAGTGGAAACGTAGATACGAATTTGGCTTTAACAACGCTTTATTTAAAAGAATATTTGCCAAATAATCGATAAAGATTCTATAAAAGACAATTTTCGTTCACATTTAGTCTCGTCAAACTGTATTGTATTCGTGGAAATAATTTGAGCTATGTATAGCCGCAAACACGTACCTACGTCAAGCCAGTTTATCTGAACAATCGTTTTTCGGTGTTGCACAACTTGTAACGAATTAAATCAAATAGGACCAGAACGATAAGTCTCAATAATAAAAAATATGACCGTTATTTTAAACAGTTCAGTTATAAGTGAAAGTCGAGTATTTTAGGTAAAATTTCACACAGCCATGGTTCATCTATATTTAATTTTTATCACTTAATTGGCATGGTGACATTAATGGTGAATCTAATTTATTGGGCTCCATACCCTTACATGTGTGGGCATTTTCAAATACGTCGTTACACCTCATGAATCTAAAGCAATGTCTGACGCGTGTAGAAAGTAAACTAATGTTCAGCCACTCTAATTAAACTTAGTTGGCTGTACAATGTACACAAACATTTGTTTAATGTAGACTTGTTCAGTGAAACGTCATTTCGATATTATGGGACTAACAAATCAGTTAAATGTATAGATTAAACGACTGAAGGAAATATCGCACTTGCTCTATTAGCTTGTTTCTAAGACTTACTACGATGAATTGTTGATGGATGAAGGCTAATAACTGGTACAAATCATGTATTTGTCACAGCCGAATCCGAGGCCGCATGAAGAGTTTTAAAGGCTCATCTGCTGCTTTTGCTAATAAATTCGCAGTCAAACATTTTAATTATTCATCGAAAAATCAATCAATTCAAAAAATTTACTATGACGTCATTTTAGACATTAAAGTGCTGACGTAATATAAGGTTATCTACTTATCCCCATCAGCAATAAATAAGTAGTATAAATTACACTCATGATTTGCAACAATGCAGACTAATGTGAATGGCAACAATTAATGAAAACTTTATCACGGGATCAAGATTTGATTTTGGCAAAAACGTAAGACAAACCCAATATCTAATTGATAAATTAAGCCCTCCAGTTTAGACTGTTTGAAATATGGGCTTTATAAAAGACGTTTAATAAGCTTAAACGATCACTGGTTGGGCGGGCGGTCATAATAATTATTATAATCAAGGTTACGATCTTGATATAAGCACCTGACCCATTAATTAATTACATATGTCAATTTAAACGAAGAATGGTACAGTGTAGAAATGGCAATTCATCCAGTAGACCGGTTTCGTCCTTATTGAGAACTCATCACGTACTGACCAGAATTTGCCGCGCAACCAATGTTCGTCTAATTATATAAATGTTCGTTTCAATACCACTTCCCCATGTTGTGTGGTGTCTGTTCAGTAATGACAGAATGGGGGTTGGTTAGTTGGAACTTTGGGTCTAAATGGATGCAATATGAGCTCCACCTAAAGAAAAAATAGACTAACCAAGTTACATTATTTAGAATATAACTGAAAATTGTGTGCAGTGTAGTGTGCGGCAGGATGGCTCAGTGGTTAGAGCACCAGTTTCTGGAGCATACGTGCCCAGGTTCGGCAAATTCTGGCCAGTACCTGAAGAGTTGCCAATAAGGACGGAACCGGTCTACTCGATGAATAGCCTTTTCTACACTATACAATTCTTAGTTTATACTGACATATGTAAGTAATTACCGGGTAAGGTGCTTATATCAGGATGGCAGCTCTGGTTTACTAAGCTTGGTAGTACAATAGGGTGATGCCTGCACGTGAATTCATCGCACTTTTTAAGAAAGATAGTAAATCAAGTCGGATTTTGCGACACAATCATAAGAACGAAAATTTACCTTACAATGAGATGAACTAGTTGCCTCCGATTGAACGCACTGCAGTTCGGCTTGCTGACTTTGCTCCTGGTGTACGTCTATCTTATTCATTTGTTGTTGTTGTTGTTGTTGTGGGTGGTGGTGGTGTTGGTGGTGATGGTGGTTTTGTTCTTGCTTAGACTGTTCCTGTTGATATTGCTGCAGTTTCTGTTGTTGCTGATTTATTGATGAGGTAGGTTGATCAGCAGCAAATAATGGTGGAAAAGAAATTCGATGCTTCAACAAATCCGATTCCGCCACTTCGACATGGCCTCTGTATAAATGGCTATATTCGGCTTTCCAGTCGATATCTCCATTCTGCTGCATTTTTTGGAAACTTTTACCTTGGAGTTGATGTCTTATTAAGCCATTTTATCAAAAAAATATAAAAGCAAAAAAAGGAAGATTACTGAGCTAAGAAGCGTGCGACGAACACATTTTTAAACACTATTTAATGATAATTAACACAGTTATGCATGTACAGACAAATATATAAATAGGAGTATTAGGTAATATTCATCATCATCATCATCATGATCATCATCATCATCATCATCATCATCATCATCATCATCATCATCATCATCATCATCATCATCATCATCATCATCATCATCATCATCATCATCATCATCATCATCATCATCATCATAGTCATCATCATCATCATCATCATCATCATCATCATCATCATCATCATCATCATCATCACCGTCATCATCATCATCATCATCATCATCACCGTCATCATCATCATCATCATCATGCACATCCATACAAAAGCCAAAATTGCCTAATATTTCATCGCCACATAAACATAAGTCGTTCATGGTTATATGTGAACTGTAAACCAACACAAGAGGTGGTCGCCTATTCCTAGTGAGGATGTTTTGCATTCGTAATTTTCCTTCTCTAGAATAGTCTGCAAACCAAGTCTGGTGAGCAATATCTGCCCAGATGCCAGTAACCAAAATTTCCTTCAGCAGCCGAAACTTTCCCTTCGCATCTGGCACGCTTGCTCTGGTTCCGTCAAACCCATTTCACAATAAAAGTGGCTGCACAGTTCGACCAAACTCGAAACAGCTATTTTTGATATGTGCTATGTCAAGCTCATAATATATTTCACATTAAATAATGTTTTCTATCTAACCTTATTATTTTTCTGCAAGCGGACAATAAAATAAGGCGTATTTAATGAATTTCTCTTAAAAGGCAAAGCAGTTTGCATAATTTGGAAAATGGAATAATTTTCATGCCCAAATTATCAATACTATAACAATATAATAATTTGGTCATATTAATTGATTGTAAACAAATACGGAAAAAACTAATTTCAAATTAATAGATGCGTTCAATAAATGACCATGTAAAATTCACATTATTTGAATACTAAGCACCCTATCTTCGAATGTCTAAGCAGCACTTGGGCTTAATGAAGAATCACCATGGAAATAAGCACAATTAGTGGATGGAGGTCACACTATTGGAGATTGACGCCCACTAACGTACCAATAAATTTCGCGTTAAAGAAGGAATTTAAATTATATAAGCAAAATACGAAATCTTCCATGATATCAGCTGATAATTGTTGTATAAAAGTACGGTAATGTTTATGTGTTGGTAATGGGTGAATGACTTTAATAAACAGTATAAAGTCAAAATTTCGAAAAAGGTTCCAAATTTGAATTTTTCATCTTTTGATACCAAAATCTTGTTTATTAATCAAATTATAGCGAAAAGATAGCACATAAACTTTCAATACACAGCTTTACACCAACATAATAAAGTGATGCTTCGCAGCCGAAAAACCATGGAAATGAAAGTTATGTGTGGGCTTTAAATGAAAACCAGGTCGCCTTTTCCTAGTGAGTTTATTTTACAATAATCACCAGATTCAATATATTTAAGAGAATTGGCTGACTAGCAAACCATTATTTAAATGATGGTAGTACAATAGGTCATTGCTAATATTTACGTGCAACAAACAAATTTTTATTTTATAAATAGAACGCGTAAGGTGCTATTTAATGGGTGTGGACATAATATTTATTATCAACTTGACTTAGTTTAAACTCCCATTAAATAATGTTTATATTTGGAATGACATTTTTAATCTAACTTTATTATTTTGTTACAAGCGGACATTAAAATAACGCGTATTTAATGAATCTGTCTTAAACTGCATAATCTGGAAATAGAAATAATTTTCATGCCAAAATCATTAATAATAAAAAATAAGATAATTTAGTCACGTATATAAAAACAAATACGATCAAGACCAATTTAATTCCATTTAATTTGAAAATTAATAGTTGTGTTCAATAAATGAAAATGTAAAATTGATATTATTTCTATACTACGCACACTAGTTTCGGATGTCTAAGCAGAACCTGGGCTTCAACCAAAAAATCACCATGGGAACAAGCACCATTATTAGATGGAAGACACAAAAGCGGAAACTGACAGAAGCACATTATATTCAAAATAATTTTACGTTGGCAACATAATTATACGAAAATGTTTCTCGAGCGAATTTTAAAGCAAATATTGGTTTTGATGGAATGGCTCACTTGAAATAATGATTAAACAAAGATTTCGCAAGCGAAATATGCCTTTGTCCCACTTAGTTACCAATTTATCCCAATTAAAATAGATTTTTAAACGAAGTAAATTGTCCATTAAAATAGGGATTTATGCTCGATTTATGCAATTCTTTCCATATGAAAGTATTTCAACTTTCCAGAATTATTTGCGGCTATTAATTTGAAAGCATTTGTCTTGTTAACCACCATAAAAGCAATATGAAGACTTATTTTGCAAAACTTTAGTAACCCTTGGAAACCGCTTTAGAGCAAAAAATTTTTTCATGTAAATGATTAGTACCCGCGTATTACGTATTGTAGCACGAAAACTAGAATGTCCTTTTAAGTTTGTATTAAATTTATTAACAGCCTTCCATATAATTTATGAATTGGCAAAGGTTCAATTCTTAAATTTTAACACTCAAATAAATACTTGCACGAAGTTAGACACAATGAAAGTTTGTAACATTGATAAATATAGAAACTTTTTAAAGTCACTTGTTAATGGATGTATTAATTTAATAAACACTAAAAAGTAAAATTTTCAAAAGTGGTTTTAAAATGTAATTATCCAACAGTTGATATATAATTCGCGTTTATTAATCCAACTAGAGCCAATAGATTTCCAATACGTTATTACTAAATTGCTTTACAACATGACAATACGCAGAGGATTCACGGACGCAAACCCATGAAAATAAACGATATGTATGGGCTTTAAATGAAATCCATATCGCCTTTCCTAGTATAGTTATTCCTCAATAATCACCAGATTCAATATATTAGAGAGAATTGGCTGACTAGCAAACCATTATTTAAATGATGATGGTACAATTGGACATTGCCAATCTTTACTTGCGAAAAACAGATTTGTATTTTAGAAATAGAACACTAAAGGTGTTATTTAATTGGTGTTGGCATAATATATATTATCAACTGGACATAGTGTCAACTTTATACCATTTTATAGCTGAGAATTTCACTTTATTTTTCGAAATATATCATCATCATCATTATCATCATCATGCACAGCCATACAATAGCCAAAATTGATTAATATTCATGGTTATATATGGACTGTAAACGAACAAAATTTGTGGTCGCCTATTCCTAGTGAGAATGTTTTGCATTCGGAGTTTTCCTTTTCTTAAATAGTCTGCCAACCAAACTATCTGCTCAGATGCCAGTGGCCAAAGTTTCCTTCAGCAGCTGAAACTGTCTCTTCGCGTCTGGCAAGCTTGCTCTGGTTCCGTCACTACATACTTAACAATAAAAATTACTGCACAGATTGACCATACTCTAAACAACAATTTTTGATATGTGCTATGTCAAGCTCATAATATATTTCACATTAAATAATGTTTTTTATCTAACCTTATTATTTTTCTGCAAGCGGACAATAAAATAACGCGTATTTAATGAATGTCTCTTAAAATGCATAGCAGTATGCATAATTTGGAAAATGGAATAATTTTCATGCCCAAATTATCAATACTATACCAATATAATAATTTTGTCATATTAATTTATTGTAAACAAATACGGAAAAAACTAATTTAATATTAAAAGATGCGCTAAATAAATGACCATGTAGAATTCACATTTTGTGAATACTAGGCACCCTATCTTCGATTGTCTAAGCAGCACTTGGGCTTAATGAAGAATCACCATGGAAACAAGCACAATTACTCCAGTGGAGATTGACTGCAACGCATTATTTTCAAAATGAGTCTACTTAGGCAATATAATTGCACGAAAATAGTTGTGCGAATCTAAAAGAAAATGTTGATTTTAAAGCAAAACAGCTTACAAATATTCCGAGATTCCGACTCGGCTGATTGGAAAAAATTATATTAAGGAATCATAAACAAACCTATTTCGCAAACAAAATATGCATTTCTCCCACTTATTTACCAAGTTATCCCAATTAAAATAAACTTGTAAACAAAGGAATTTAACAATAATTGATTGCGCGGTTGGTGGTAAAATTCTTTAAATCAAGTTTGCGAGCTTGAAGTTAGCACCAGTTCCATTGTATTTAACCAGTCGTTAAACAACATAACAAAACTACCGTCAGCCGCAACGCACTGAAGCGATTCGACCTTCCATGATCATCATCAGAGTACGACGGCAAACTGACTATAGAGGATCAAAGTAATTTGTCCACTCAAAGTGGGTTGTTTCTGGATTTATTCAGTTCTTTCCATATGTAGTATTTGAGCTAGCGAGTATTATTATCGGCATATATTTTCAAACCCTTTTCTTGTCAGCCATCAATGAAAATATTAAAAAATATTAGGAACTGTTTTGCAAAACACTAGTAATCCCAGGAAATCTTTGCTTTGCAGCAATAAGCATTTATTAATGCCTGCGTAATGCGTTTTCTCCTCCTACATACCGACAATCAAAATATTCTAAAATTAATTAGAATTAAAAGAGTAAATTGGCAAAGGGTCCATTATTACATTTTAACAGTCATACTATTACTTGCGCGAAGTTTGACCCCATGAAAATTTGTAACATTCATAAATATAGAATCATTTTAAACGCACTTGTTAATGGATGTGTAAATTTAATAAACACTAAAAGGTCAATTTTTCAAAAGTGGATTTAAAATGTAATTATCCAACAGTTGATATATAATTCGCGTTTATTAATCCAACTAGAGCCAATAGATTTCCAATACGTTATTACTAACTTGCTTTACAACATGACAATACGCAGAGGATTCACAACCGCAAACCCATGAAAATAAAAGATATGTATGGTCTTTAAATGAAATCCAGATCGCCTTTCCTAGTGAAGATATTCTTCAATAATCACCAGATTCAATATATCTGAGAGAATTGGCTGACTAGCAAACCATTATTTAAATGATGATGGTACAATTGGTCATTGCCAATGTTTACTTGCGAAAAACAAATTTGTATTTTCGAAATAGAACACGCATGGTGATATTTAATTGGTGTTGACATAACATTTATTATCAACTTTACATAGTGTCAACTTAATACCATTTTATAGCTGAGAATATCGAAATATATCATAATCATCATCATCATCATCATCATCATCATCATCATCATCATCATCATCATCATCATCATCATGCACTGCCATACAAAAGTCAGAATTGACTAATATTTCATCGCCATATAAACATAAGTCGTTTATGGTTATATGTGGACTGTAAACGAACACAGTAGGTGGTCGCCTATTCCTAGTGAGGATGTTTTGCATTCGAAGTTTTCCTTCTCTTAAAGAGTCTGCCAACCAAGTCTGGTGAGCACTATCTGCCCAGTGCCAGTGGTCAAAGGTTCGTACAGCAGCGGAAACTTGCTCTTCGCGTCTGGCACGCTTGCTATCATTGCTTCAATCACATTTCACAATAAAAGTGGCTGCGCAGTTAGACCAAACTCGAAACATAACTATTTTTTGATATGTGTTATGTTATGGTCATAAAATATTTCACATTAAATATATTTTTCAATTGTAATGACAGTTTTTATCTTACCTTATTATTTTGCTGCAAACGGGCAATACAATAACGCGTATTTAATGAGTTTCTCTTAAACTGCATAGCAGTTTGCGTAATTTGGAAAATGGAATAATTTTCATGCCCAAATGATCAATACTATAACAATATAATTATTTGGTCATATTAATTAATTGTTAACAAATAAGGACATGACTAATTTAAAACTAGAATGTACATTTCCTGAAGAAAATGTAAGTGGTGCTTGCAGTGGCCGAACTCGGCCCTTAGTTGCTAACTAGGGTGGCTGATAGGGTAATCGGGGTGATTGCTGGAGTGTTGCAATGAGGTTTCTAGATTACTTGGTGTGGTTTTAGGGTCCTCAGTATGGTTGCTAGGGTTTTTGATAGGGTAAACAGTGTGATTGCTATGGCACCAGGGGAACAAATTATACTCCCTTGTGGAGTATGTTCTCGCACAGCATGGTAGCTTCTCCAAATGTGGCGATTAACATATTTCTGCGACACTCTCTCGGAGCTACTATCCGTCAAAGTTTGGCCGCAATACATTTTCTATGGGATTTTTTTGACAATATTTCGTCCAGTGTGCGAACATCGTACGTCCGATCGCTTTTACTAGTCATAGCACACCTCTCCTTAAAAAGCCGCACAATTTGATGACTCTTTTTTGTTGGTCTATGACAAAAACTGCAGGACAAGTTACGTGCCAATTTTGCACTGAAGAAATATAAGAATAATAATAAGTATTGTGCATAGTAATAGCGTGTTTTGCCTTCAACAAACACCACTTATTAATAGATGCGTTCAATAAATGACCATGTAAACTTCATATTTTGTGAATACTAAGCACCCTATCTTCGAATGTCTAAGCAGCACTTAGGCTTAACGAAGAATCACCATGGAAACAAGCAAAATTAGTGGATGGAGGTTACACCAGCGGAGATTGACAGCAACTGATTATTTTCAAAATGAGTCTACTTAGGCAATATAATTACACGAGAATGGTTGTGCGAATCTAAAAGAAAATGTTGATTTTAAAGCAAAACAGCTTACAAATATTCCGAGACTTCGACTCGGCTCATTGAAAAAAATTATATTAAGGAATCATAAACAAACCTATTTCGCAAACAAAATATGAATTTCTCCCACTTATTTACCAAATTATCCAAAATAAAATACATTTGTAAACAAAGTAATTTAACGATAATTGATTGCGCGGGTGGTGGTAAAATTCTTTAAATCAAGTTTGCGAGCTTTAAGTAAACACCAATCCCATTGCATTTAACTACCGCCAGCCGCAACGCACTGAAGCGTTTCGACCTTCCATGATCATCATCAGAGTACGACGACAAACTGTCAGAGGATCAAAGTAATTTGTCCACTCAAACTGGATTGTTTTTGGATTTATTCAGTTCTTTACATATGTAGTATTTCGGCTAGCCAGACTTATTTCCTGAAAATATTTTCAAACCCTTTATCTTGTCAGCCATCAATGAAAATATTAAAAAATATTAGGAACTGTTTTGCAAAACACTAGTTATCCCAGGAAATCTTTGCTTTGCAGCAATAAGCATTTATTAATGCCTGCGTAATGCGTTTTCTCCTCCTACATACCGACAATCAAAATATTCTAAAATTAATTAGAATTAAAAGAGTAAATTGGCAAAGGGTCCATTATTACATTTTAACAGTCATACTATTACTTGCGCGAAGTTTGACCCCATGAAAATTTGTAACATTCATAAATATAGAAACATTTTAAACGCACTTGTTAATGGATGTGTAAATTTAATAAACACTAATAAGTCAAATTTTCAAAAGTGGATTTAAAATGTAATTATCCAACAGTTGATATATAATTGGCGTTTATTAATCCAACTAGAGCTAATGGATTTCCAATACGTTATTACTAAATTGCTTTACAACATGACAATACGCAGAGGATTCACGGACGCAAACACATGAAAATAAAAGATATGTATGGGCTTTAAATTAAATCCAGGTCGCCTTTCCTAGTGAAGTTATTCTTCAATAATCACCAGATTTAATATATCAGAAAGAATTGGCTGACTAGCAAAACAATATTTAAATGGTTGTGGTACAATTGTTCATCCCCAAAGTTTACTTGCAACAAACAAAGTTGTATTTTAGAAATAGAACACATAAGGTGTTATTTAATTGGTGTGGGCATAACATTTATTACCAACTGGACATAGCGTCAACTTAATACCATTTTGTAACTGAGAATATCTCTTTACCATTGGAATATAACTATTTGATATATGTTTTAACATGCTTATTAAATATTCCACGGTTAATAATTGTTTCATATCTAATGAATTTTTGTTATATAACTTTATTATTTTGCTGCTAGTGGACTACAACATGACGCATAGTTAATACATAAGTTTCTATTACACAGCAGAGCAGTTTGCACAGGCAGCAAAATCAAATAAGTTTTGATGCCCAAATGATCAAAGATCTGAAAATGTGATCAATTGGTCATATTTACGTAAACGTAAACAAAAACGTGCAAAAGGGTAATTTTTTTACACACACTGTGAACGTTAATAGCTGCGTTCAAAAGTTATCTTGTAAAATTGACATTATTTGTACACAAGGCAATCTATCTTGGAATGTCTAAGCATCGCTTAGGCTTCAGCGAAGAATCACCATAGAAACAAGCACCATTAGTAGATGGAAGTCACACCAGCGGAGATTGACACTAATTAAAAACTTTTTCTTTACGACTGCCGATCTTCATTTTAAAATAAATTTACTTTGACTATGAAGTACGAAAACGGTCCTTTAGAGCGTATTATAAAGGAAATATTTGTTTTAATGCATAACAGCTTATGAACGTTCTGAGACTGGTTTCGGCTCACTAGAAATAATATAATCTAACAATTTGGAATAAACATAATTCGCAACCAAAATATGCATTCGTCTCACTTAGTTATCAATGTATAAAATTAAAATTGATTTGTTAACAAATTAAATTGTCCCTTAAAAATGGATTAATGCTGGATTTGATTAAGAAATACTTTTCATATGCAGTATTAATATAAAATAAATTTACTTGGATAATGTAGTACGGAAATGGTTCTTTAGAGCGTACTATAAAGCAAATATTTGTTTTGATGCAAAACAGCTTATGAACGTTCTGAAACTGGTTTCGGTTCACTAGAAATAATATAATTATACAATTTGGAATAAACAATTCGCAACCAAAATATGCATTCGTATCACGTAGTCATCAATGTATCAAATTAAAATTGATTTGTAAACAAATTAAATTGTCTCTTTAAAAATGGATTTATGCTGGATTTGATTTAAGAAATACTTTTCATATGCAGTATTAATTTTGTAAATAATTTATGATTAATATTTTGAAATCCGTAGAATTTTTAGTCAATCACTCAGATAATCAAGTGTATAGTAATCAGAAACCTTCGCTTTGCAGCAATACAAATTTATTTCATATTAGCGATTAGTTCCAGAGTATTGCTTCTTACAGCACAAAGACTTGGGTGTACTTTGAAGTTTTTATCAAACTCATCAGTAACCTCCTCTTTATTGGCGATCAAAAGTTTCTCAAATTAATTAAAATTGGCAGCGAAAATTGATAGAGGGTGAATAACAAATTTAGCGTTGATGCTATTTCCTGCTTATTGTTTGATCCTGCGACAATTTTTACCTTTATAGTTATAGCAATATTTCATTTTCCTTCGTTATTGGGTGTAATAATTTAATGAAATTTTTAAAAAAAGGAAAAATTTTGTTTATATTGATTTAAAATCAGACTTGGAATTTCATTACCACATAACAGATATATTTTTTTTAATTAAAATATGCATATGCGCATATATATATATATATATATATATATATATGTATATATATATTGATAGTTTCTAATTTCACCATTTTTTAAAATGTAAGAACAAAACAACGTACTCCATGGAATAACATTTATTAATAAATCTTATTTCTACCAGTATCTACAGCCATTGTTCTGGATTCGTTAGTATATTCGTTCATCCAATCTCACTGTACATTTGTTGTAACCAATCTCCTCTTCGTTATTCTAGCCTTTGTTTTGTGCAATTTAGACCACTACTTTTGTGCAATTTAGACCACTCCTTTTGCGTAACGTCATTTGGTGTGTCATCGCTTTCATTGTAATTGCGTCCGTAATTGATGTATGTGTCGTATTTTGCGAAGCGTTGGCTATTTTTAAAGGCATGTCAGTTATGTCTTTATTCCAGTCCAATTTAATTTCTTTTTGAATTATTTTCTGCACGTTTAAGCAGGGCTTGAGCTTATTAATTGCAATAGCTTCAAAAGCCAGAAGCATTTTCTCTGTTTTTGCCTTGTAGAGAACTGAAAAATTGTTACTACTAACAGCATGACCTGTGAGTAGTACATGTTCGCAAATTGCTGATTTTTGTGCAGGAGCTGCACCCCTCTTTAATAGTTTTTGAGGGAGATGCTGATTTATTCTAGTTTCGAGCCTCTTTTTTGATCTGCCGATGTACTGAGCGTTGCAGGTACATTGAAATTTGTATACAGACAAAGGTGTTGACGTCACAGAGAGGCTATCTTTTTCATTCGTGCGCATCAGTTTTGTTGTGTTGAACACCACTCTCACCTGTATTGATGGAAACTGTGCTTTTGTCGCTCGAATTACTTTTCGTTTGAAGATTTCCGCTGGAAGATCACCTCCAAAGGGAACACTAAGCGTTACTATCTGGGGAGTTTGATTTTCTTCCAAATTGGCCACGATTTTGTTGCGTTGCCTCAAGTTGTATTCAAT
>JAQBSW010013006.1:0-15155 GCA_029291075.1 Eudiplozoon nipponicum
TGTATTTTATATATTGATATAAGGTGTGACTAACGTAATAAATATATAGTAAGAATAGAAAATATTCATGTTTAACAATTAACAATGGTCCTTCTTCTAAATATATATATATATATATAAAGGTGTTACGATATTATATTTAGATATATATGTATATAGATATAATGAATTATTTTAGTCATATGAGCAAATATTCTTATGCAATTATTTCTAATAGTTGATTAACTTCGCATTGTGCTTACGATTAGTTTTTTGAAAAACGTTAGTTGTTCCATACTATCTCTATCTTTCTCTCTTTAATCGTTCACCTAAGCGTCTCTATGACATTCACTCTCCATCCATCTACGTAACTTGCTGCTCCATATTTGAACCAATTTGTTGCTATGTGCGCAATACCTCATACACCATTGTATACATTAGAGTTCCCGGCTTTAAATAAAATACAGTATATGACAGTCAAGGTTTTAGTTTTATCATTTTTGAATTTTGATTACCGTGACATAGTAGCAATACAGTTATAACAAATAACAAAAGGTTCGATACTGTCTCTCTCCCCTACAATATTCTGCATACGAGATGAGATTATGTATACGTGAGGTAATGATTGGTCTGCTAATTATAAATAGTTATATATTGAGTTTAGTTACTGAGACAAATTCTATGATTAAAACTAGTGTTGAGTCAAATATATATAAATAGAATGGTTTTGGAACGAGGTTTCCACATTTGCTTAAATCTGCTATTGTTGTACTGTGTTGCCTGAGGATGGTGCTGGAAAGTAGGCACCGAAACGTCGCCAGTAAACAAAGATGTGATAGAACCGCATTTCCAGTTGAACGAAGAACAAGTCAACCCGATCAAAGACAAAACAAAATTGGAAATTGTGAGAAATCGGATCTTTGTGTAACTGCCCGTGTACAGCTATTACCCGCGTACGCAAAACGCGGCATTGGAAAATGAGATTATACTTTCCGTTCATGCTGCCTTTGGTTTATCCTTCGGGTCACAACTGAACTAATTTGTTACTAGGTTCGCAACACCTTATACATACTTGCATATATATTAGTTCTCCGCAACAAACAGTATTTAAATATTAGACAATCTTTAGTGCAAACTAGTAAAAAGCAATACAATCCGCGTGAGACCAAAGATTCAAAAGCTTTAAAATTAAGCTTAATTTTAGCATGTTTGATTATTAAAAAGATCGTAGATCGAGCTTAAGACATTATTGTAGGATAAACAAACTTAGTAATACAACGAAAAGTTAAATTTTTTATGTATTAAGAATAAAAATATATTGCTTAATTTTACTAGTTACATGAACTTCTTTTATATGCAAATATTAGAATCATCATTAATATAAACAGCAATAAATCAGCATTCAAATATTATGATTCTCGGCCACATAACCGTGAAACAATATTCATAGTTATAACCACATGTGTTGACTTTGGTTTATCCTATTTGTCCTATTTGAACTAATATGTCACAAATTTCACGACAACTAATAAACAATTGCATATAATTTAGTTCTACCTACAAACACTTTAATATGTGTAGTTGTTTGTATGCTGCAAATGAAATCTACGTTTCATATTCCTAATCTGTATCGAGTATTTGGATAAAGGTTTCTAATTCTTGAATGATACAGAACTCTCTCAGCAGTCTAAATATAACCACTGTACTTGCTCATATTCAGTCATGACGTAATAAACAAAAACTCAAGTCGTCACATAAGATAAGATTATCCTAAGGATACTGGTAAATTTTATATTATCATACGTAGTACACGTAGCTATGACACGTCTGTCTTCAGAAATACAATATTTACAGTTACAGACCGTTAATCCTAATGATGATGGATGGTTTAGACTATGGGTTTCTCTATTCTCAGATGACCACCTCCCAAGGCTGATGAATAGCATGTGCCTTTGGTATCTGTAAGCCAGGAACTAGACTTCGGTTATCGAAAATGTTGGAGAAATATGCTAATCGTGCTTTCATAAATTCAAACATCCAACCATTTTCTGCAGATTAAATCAGGAATTTATTAGATCTTAAACGGACACACACATACAAATATATATATATATATATATATATATATATATATATATATATATATATATATATATATATGTCACAACCAAATCCGAAAAATACACTGACACTTCGTCGTCGCATAACCACAAGTTTCACAGTTCTGTTTGGTCTGTAAATGAACAGTAGATCAATTGTTTCTGATCTTTCTTCAATAAGCACTTTAGCGTGACACGCATAGCTTAACAAATCATTATAACACACAATCCATCAAAACAACGATAAGATATAGCCTTTATCACGGGAGTATTTATAGATCGAAGTTGGTCAGGCATCAGAACCCAACAGTGCTTTTCATCGGGAAAGCTTTGTACACGGATATTTAAGGAGCAGTAGATGCGATGCTTAAAATATTTAACAGCTGAGTTCGAATATGAGCTAACATTCCTATAATCACTGGAGCTCTTTACAGTATTATCTTTGAACTGATTGAGTCCCTGTTTCAATTAAAAAAAACCTCATCAATTTGGTTTAACACGAAATCTACCATGTACGACAAACATCACTATGCCAGATGAGATACACTATATTCTATTCTTAAATAACGCTGTGATTGTCATATTTCTAGATTTTTTTCGATACAATATCCATACATCAATCGTTAAGAAACTTTCCAACCTAAAACTTTGCAACAACACACTATGACTCATATTTAATTACTCGTCACACAGGCAATTCATCGTTACACAAGACGGAGTGCTATTTCTTCTACTGCCTAAAAATACTGGAATTCCATAGGGTTCAAATCTAGGAACATTTTTTTTCTTTACCATTAAATTCCTTTTAATAAATAATGCAATTAAACAAAGTAAAATTATCAAGTATGCGACAGAGCTGTTGGATGTAGGGTCCGGTTAGCTTCCTAAGTTTCTGGATACTTGTAACTTGTTGGAACTTAAATTATTTGTCTTCCAGCCGTTGCTACTGTATCAAATGTTAATTTTCTGTGCAGGTAACAGACCCAAACTTTTAATCATCGAGGATAATCGTGAGGCCCAAATACCTCTTTTCTTCACGCAACCATTACAATAATCTAGGCTACTTTCACCTCCTTTATGCCAACTGGAGTTAGCGAACGTCCAAAGAAAATCCACCTTTGCGATACTTTGCTGCAAATTTGTCACTTCAGTTCATGCACTTTTCACAGCATGGAAAAATCAATTAAACTTGATTCTCTTTAATGTCCAGCGCTGAGAAATTTCCACAATCTCGATCAGTTCCAAATATCCTTCCTCATCCACTTCTCAACCTCTCATTCAAAGAAGACCATACAAACATCCAGAAGTTCCATTGGCTAGGATGCATTCCAAAGACTGGGATTCAATAATATAGAGAATAATTACCACAGAAAAAATAATATCATGTTTCTCCAAGGTTAATGACTCACAATCATACAAATTAGAAGTTGTCACGTTTATCCAAAACGTGCGGACTTCAAACAGGCTAAGCACACTTCAAGGCGCGCGATAATATGATCTAGAGTTCAAGAATACGCACTTCGTAACTAGCCACAGTTACTTCAACGTATCGAGGATCTCATTCTATTTGGCATCGAAAGATGCATTCGACCAGCTTTCGATTCTTGTCGGAAATTCTCAATTATCGTGGACCAGCTGTCTCACAAATCCAGTTCGAATAGCAACTGCATTGGCTATGCTGACAACTTCACAGACGACTATCGAAGCTTCGTTACTGATTGGTACTCCGCATCATTTACTTTAACAGAGATCAGTTACGATCACACCAGGAGTCTGTACGAATTTAACGGCTCACTATCCAAATATGTCCATACTATCAAGGAGAACTATTTTCCCCCTCTTTGACGGTCAACATGGATTTCCAAATGAGCACCGTCCTTCATTAATCTAGATTGATGTTTATCATGGCCAATCTCCCATTTCTGAATAGAACAACTAATCTCCTCCAGGATATTTCCAAGGCTTTCGATAATCTGTTTCTCGTCGGTTGAGTTCGCCATATTAAGTAAGGGAATTCGTGGACGTTTCTTTAAGCTTATCAGTTACTATGTCGATCCTCGTCTGGATGCACCGACAACAGTCATTCAATGTCAAATACTATACATTCTAGAATTCTGCATGGCTCAGTACTCGGTCCTATACATTTTAAGATAGCCTTTTCATAGATTAATGTCGAGGATAACCAGTTCAAGCTGTTTAAATGAGCCAATGACAAGGTAGTCTTCATCAGTCTCACCACTCTCAACTCCCTCGCATCTATAATCGATCAGCTGTTATATTTACGGCAAGCTAAACTTAGTGAGATCGACTTCAAACCCAACCCGAATAAAACACGCTTAATGAAACTCGCTCTAGATTTAGAGATAATCGATTCTGTCAAATACTAAGGCACCCCATTTTCAAAGTCGTTTGACTTCTTTAAATCAAGTTTGCAAGCTTGAAGTAAACACCAATCCCATTTTGTTTAACCAGTCGTCGAAGATCTCTACCATTATGGTTTAGTCGCTATAATGGTCATTTCCTTCCTATACAATATCTGTAATTTCCATCCGTTGGCAAATTTCTCTCACCATCGTCGCTTTCGCGTGTACTCAATTAAAACCAAACATACTCCTACCATCTTAGATAATGATTTTTATAAAGCCAAAAATGTTTCCAACGCACTACCTGCAGAGACAAGAATCATATCACATAGGGGTTAAGAAAACATTTATTTTACACTTATTCATTAAATTACTAAGAGATAATATTGACTGATGGCGTTACCTGTTCCTTCAGCACTCGTAATACAGCTGATCGTTATTATGGATATTACTGGCCTTTACATTGACTGTTCAACTTTACACCAGTGACTGCTGAATATTATAAAAATACTATCCGATCCATTTACACGAAGTAGCCTATTCACATTTTTACTGTTCTTCATTTTATTTAAGCTTCTCAAGCGGAATTTAATCAGAATACGAAAACGTTAATCGTCTGCAGCTGTCTCGTGTGCTTTTCATTACTAGTCAATGCTTTTCTTTGGACCCTTATCTGTGATTTTCATATCCGCCGTTTCGCTTTTCGTTTACACATTTTTATCTCTGGCCAATTGTTTTAACTTAAACCGGGATCGTTGCACAAATAATGCGCGAAAATGAGATACTGGCTTCTGCTGAGGATTTGGATTCCGTCACTTTTCAAGAATTAATTCTAGACGACTTTATCATAGCCAAAGGAAAAATTCTGTATCCAAATTGGTCATTACTACAAGCAGCAGGTAGTACCTCTTTTACTCAACTTGAACCAATCCAACCTTAAAAACTGTTGACAATATGTATAATCGTAATTTATATTTGAATCTTGATCACTTTAATTGTCGAGTCAGGTGGCCTTTGTTGCCGAATAACAATTTATTATCTGTTATATAGGTTACAGTTAGTATCTTAAAAATCAGTATGGCTAGAAGGATTTGAGCTTATATGTGTCAGATAAAAAAGACTCATTGAACGGAGACAATATCTGGAATAACTGTAATCACGCCGTCTCAGGTAGTAAAGATTGCAGGTAAATATTTTTTTAATATATGAATTACAACTAACTATCAAATAGTTTAAGATAAGTCCGTCTTGGAAAGATTTATTTTTAAAATTCAATGTGAAAAAATCGTTTGCAGGGTTAGAAAAACACTTTTAACCATGAAATTGTGTATTGAGTGATGCGCATCTAGTAACAAATTAGGTCAAATATGTCCGAAAGAGGTAAACCAGTAATCACGAAACAAATTTGTTTTAGATTAAAATTTCCGCTCGTGATGGTCATGGTTTTACCTTCTGGGCATATTTGCAATGATTTTTTTACTAGGTGCGCAACACCTATTACATTAGAGCATATGTATTAGTTCTACACAACAATCAGTAACTTTCAACAAAGGATAGTTAAACAAATTGAATGCATCCTGAAACTGTAATATTACATTTACTAAAACTTATTTCTTTTGAAATAACAATTTTACCTTCTACGAATTTATTATGATCGTGATGTTATATCTTATAGTGCATCGATATAATTCAAACATGTTAACTTTAGATCAAAATATACCACGGATTATTGTGCATATGGAAATGAAACAATTCTACTGTTTAAATAATAAACATTTGTTTAGTAATAAAGATCATCTGGCCCGACAATCAAAACGATCAGGATATAAATTAGAAGTAAGACTATGTACGGATGAGTTAGAGAATGACTGACAATTGGCTATCAATAGTGAAAAAAGTAAAACTGGAACAAGATGAGTAACAAAAGTATAGTCTGCAGAAGTAAACACCAATCCCATTGTATTCAACTAGTCGTCGAACAACATAACAAAACTATCGCCAGTCGCAACGCACTGACGCGTTTCGACCTTCCATTATCATCATCAGAGTACGACGGCAAACTGACTATCGAGGATCAGACCGCATTGAATATATATGGAAATCAAATTTAGATATGCGGCTCTCACCTCTAGCAATTTGCGGTCTGATCCTCGATAGTCAGTTTGCCGTCGTACTCTGATGATGATCATGGAAGGTTGCGACTGGCGGTAATTTTGTTATGTTGTTCGATGACTGGTTAAATACAAAGGGATTGGTGTTTACTTCAAGCTCGCACACTTGATTTAAAGAATTGTTATCACCACCATATAAACCGGATGTTTGAGTGACAGCTGAGAAATTTACCAGAGAAGTGCAGATTCGCAGCAATCTTAAAAACGTGATGTGATGTTTTTATTTGCGCGATTAGTGCTTAAAATACCAAATGCCTTGGAAAAAGTGTACTCTAATAAGGATGTTGGGATTAATATGAGGACTTACAATTAAATGAGAAATATTAATGACGAGGGTGATATAAATTGAAAAAAAGAGTGCACGTAGATAATTTGTGTACAAAGGAGATGACTCTTATGTAGCGACTAAACTATAAAGGAATGAGATGTGCAAGGAAAAGGCAATCGATTTTTCTGACCACGAGGGAAAGCACATTTAAGAAATCGAGTGGCAATATGATCTAGAGCAAAAAAGGAAGTCAAAGTGAGGCAATACAATTCAATGGCATAAAAGTAATTCCTAAGATAGGGTTCTGTCTTGAAACATATAAAAAAGTCCAGTTCAATCATTTTTGGTATAATTTCTTTAAGGTGCCGCGATACGTCCAGTGACTCTAAGAATGTAATTCTGAAATGTTTGACAGAATCAGCGATATCTATATGTAGAGAGGGGTTCATAGACGTCGAAAAGGTACCAGTTGAAACCAAGCTTCATTTATCGAGTTTTATCCAGGATATAGAGGAAGATATTTCCGCCGACAAAATGAAAGTGACATTTATGATAAATTTAATCCAACGTGTCTGATTGAAACGTATATTATTTAAACATAAATTATTCGTCTATTTTCTAGAACATTCTTTATTTGAATAATTGACAGTATATATACTTTTGAATTGTGCGCAATTTCAGTTCTTGTAATCTGTACTTTACTGAACTGAACTTCCTTAGCAGGCTGCATTTGTTTCTTTTCTCTACTTTTCGGTTTACAAATACTCGATTTTCACAATATACACCTGCTATCATTTTGAGTTTTGAATCGTACACATTGTGCACGTTCTGGAACAGGTAATTTAATTGTTCGGATTTTCGCGTCTTATTTCTTTCCAGATTATTTGATCGCGTGAATTGCTACGTAAGAAGTACACAGTCCGTTGCCAAACACTAAGTTATCAAACATATATTTAAGTTCGATTAACATCGAAGCTGATCTTAAGTTTGAGGACACAAGCAAGTTAGCTCAAGATATAGCAGGCATGAACTTAATATATGTGAACGAGAATACTAGCTTATCAGACTAAAATGAGTATATTAATACTGAAAACGACTTGGCATCTATGGGGTTCTCATTTACTAATAGGGTTTGAGCCTCTACACGGATGAGTTTCGGGTCAATCTCGCCAAGTTGGTTTATTGTATATATTTATACGTTTTAATATTTCTCGTATATATTAAACATAATATTTTCGTTTACATATATTCGATAGGCCAAATGTGGCTTGACAATAAACAACAATTATGATTAATATTAAAGAACGCTGTACTGTGTTTACTTACCAAAACTATAAATATGCACCAAAGTGACGTTAATATTATACTGAAAATCATTAATTTAAATTATTTAACATAATTTACCTGTATGTCCAATTTAAGAGTATTAGACAGATTATTTCTTAAATAAACTAAAGTGTTACTAATGCTATTTTAATTTATAAAAAGTTACCAAACAACATTAGTCGAAACAGATAAAATTAGTACAAAAATAGAAATGCCACTAGCAGATATGTGATTTCCACTTTCGATATTATACCATTGTAACGGCTCAGAACATTTCGTCGATATATTGCCTAATTATATAGCAAATTTCATTTACGCGATAACAAGTAAGACAAGCGAGATATGACGTTAACCAATAGCGTGCGAGCTAAGTTTGAAAAAGTATATAAGCACGGTGCATTTACCATGCACAATACACGCACGTTTGACATTTCCTACGTGTGTCAGCCGCCACACTGTTTCCACAGATCTCCAACTAGACAATTCTGAGCCTTCAAACAGAAACTCACCACTCTGGTTTGAATTCACAAAAAACGACCACAATCGAGTCATCCAGAGCCGGCCTCAATTATCTACGAGTGGTTCTAGATACTGCAACACTACCTAACATTCTGGGCATTTGACGGGTAACGCAATTCCGACCCTGATAATGGCCACCAACAGTAATTGTCTCTCATTATCTACGACCTTTAATTAATTTGTAACGTCGGGCGGCATTTACTTGCAGCCGGGGCGTTTACACTATCTGAAACAGGTAAAAGCGAAGATTTGATATCTGGTAATTTCATGCGAATAAAACGCTCAAATGTTGATGAATGATTGTGGCAAAAAGTAAAGTTCGATTTTTGTCCTGACAACAGACAAATCACTTGATATATAAATTAAATAGAATACAATAGAATATCTTTATTTGCATTCAAATCACACAAGTTCCATCAATTAGTTAATAATATTAGAAAATGTACAATATTTAAAAGATATCACATCACATAAATATGTCCATTAAATTTCATAATTATTGTATGAAAATTGATTTAGCGAATGCATTGATATTACTGATGGATGTTCAGATGTTGATATAACCTATACAATAACCAGGGGTATTCTCTTATCTTTTTTTAGAATAGAATAGAATATATTTATTTGGATTCAAACCACACATGTTCCATCAAATAATGATATTGGAAAATTTACAATATAAAAAAGATATCACATCACATAAATATGTGCAATTAGTCTCATGTAGATAAGTAAATCTCACTAGTTGTACTGTACAATATACACACATCAGGAAGTTCGGCTGTAAAAAGTAATAGATTTGTCATCAACAATAGGAAAATCAAAAGTATAATTCCAGTGTAACATTATGCAAAAAATGAAAACCATGAATAGCAATTGATGGTATGTATTGTTGATATATGATGATATATTAAATAACATTTCAATTTTAATAATACAAAACTTGGAGATAAAAATCTTAATAAATTATGTTGCTGATATCAATTATCCTTGTCTTTTATTCAACCACGAGAAAGAATTATCATAATGAAAATTAAAAATATCAGCAGGATTGTAGACTTTTTCTAGTTCAGTACATAAAAATTTTAAAGACATCTTAGATGGAGTCGTTTCTCTAAGCCTCTTTGGCAATTAATTATACATTTTGTAGATTTTCGAAAAAGAGAATAGCTTGCTCGCAACATTCCCCACCAACGGAGGAGATATTGCCAAATAGGTTTTAAACTCAATATTTTGCGGTGTGTAAGCATTCAGGTTATCAATGCCGCGTTTTGCCAAATGTTCAGATCTAGTTCCAACTTCATGACTCTTTCTTATTGGATTCATATAGGCACCAGTCCACTGGTTCAAGTGGAAAACTTTTATGCAATAGCACATCCTCCGAAACCATAAAGGATGCAGTGATACAAACTGTACTGTAGTGGCATATATAGTGCAGGCGATAGGACTAATTTGTTTCACAACTTTTCTTTGTACAGCTTCTATCTTATTGGACAAACACTTTTTAAATGGATTCAAATTAGCGCAGCATATTCTAGTATCGGTCTAATCCATATTATATACATTTTTAATTTTATGTCATTCGATAAGATATTTCTATTTATTAATGCCCATCTTATCTTGGCACTGCCTACTATCCTTTTAATATGTATGTCAGCAGAAGGTTTACATTGAAGAGTTATACCTAAATCCTTAATTTCATGCATAAGTTTAATCTCAAAAACTTCATTAATCACAGCATCATGAAAATAAACATAATTAAATTCTGTTCTGTTACCTATTTTTTAAAGCTCTCGTGCTTTAACTGTTTATTCTCAGCCCAAGTGCTCTAGACGGCAACAAAACGACTATTCTCAACAAAATTGAATGTCTTATACACAAGTAATTATCAATTCACAGTTAAACAAAACGGACCGTGCTCCAGACGACAACAAAACGATATATTGTCAACACAAGTAATGATCAATTCACAAACGTCTGAATCGTGATGCATACATGTAAATGCCTGAAAATATGTGATGATATAGATAAAGTCACTGGTAATGTTGTCACTGATAGAAACAGTCTTGAATAACATCAAAAATAATTAATCCACTGTTTGCTATGGTTTTAACTTACTAAATTATAATTATCCTGTAACACACGGCTCCGCGTTACAACCCAACGATTTTCAATTTTGACAAATATAGTGCTCTTTAAGGTCAAATAATCTAACTCTGTTTTTACACAATATTTCTCTTATCTGTCATTTTAGAAACAATCTCTGTTAGTTTCAAGCAGTTTTAATTGAGATTTCTTGAACTGCAATATACATTGTAATTAATAGTGTAAACGCCCCAGCTTCAAATAAATATCGTACGAAGTTACAAACTCGGTTAAAGTGCTATGGATATAGAGTTATTGTTCTGATGGGGGACCTTAACAGGGCCGGTCGTGCGTTCTCCAGCAAATGCGTTGTAATCTCGACGTGGAAGCTTCGTTGAAGTTCTGCATTAATTAGCTCGTCTCGCTGGTTGTACAGCAACAAGATGATTCATGATTGTGGCCAATTGTTGGTGAATACAAATCCAAAAACCAGCGTAGGTAATGACAGCCGACAGCACTCACACGTAACGCAAAGCAGAAGTCAAATGCGACAACTGAACTGCATTGTAAATTTTCCGTGCTTAAATAGCCATTCCATAGTAATATATGTCTGCTTGCACATTATTGGTTAACGGCAAGTTTCGCTTTTTTCTCATTGGTGAAACGTAAATAAAATTGAATTTAATTTACGCAATATGTCGGCAATTAATTTGTGTCGTTACAATAGGGTTGTTTATTAAATATAGACACCCGTGCCCAAGAGGCAAGGAATATGCGGGGGATTATAGTGTTATAGTGGATTTATTTCTCTCAGTTGGATTATTCGCAGTTTATGCAAGGGAATACTGTTCGCATTTAACTATACCTCTCCGAATTTCAGAGCACAATGGATTATTATAATTAAATAAGTTAAAAACATGGCAAACAGTGAATTATTTATTTGTGAATTTTTTTTAATTGAAGTTTTTACACGATTTTAATCCATTTATCATCAGTGACAACTTTTACCAGTGACTATATTCATATCATCATGTATTTTCAATCGGTTACATATATTCATTTCAATTCAGACATTTGTGAAAGAATAATTGCTTGCGTGTAAGACATTCAACTTTTTAAAGAGCGTTCATTTTGCTGCCGTCTAGAGCACGGACAGTTTTGTTTAACTGTGACTTGTGCATAAGACATTCAACTTTGTGAACAGTATTCAGTCCTTTTGCCGTCTAGAGCACGGAAAATTTAGTTTGACTGTGACTGGTGTATAAGACATTCAATTGTGTTAACATTTTCATTTTATTGCCGTCTAGAGCACGGTCAATTTGGACAACTTATGAACTTATATGCAACGTTATTAACAATACATTTTTGATCATTCGTATTAGTCTTCTCACATCACCCATCGGGAAAAAAGCCGGGATTGATCATGTGCACGGATCTCCACAGCCGCTACCAACCATATGTAGGGAGAAATTAACCCCGCGAAACTCCGACAATCCATTGAACTATAGAATTTGTGAATGTGATTGAGGAACATCTGATGTCCTGATGCGTGAAATCATATCTAAATGCAAAGAAAAACTATCGATCCACATATGCACTATAATCCACCGCATGTTCCCTGCGAATTGCGCGCGGGTGTCTTTATTTATTAAACAAAACCCTATTAATTACAATTAAAATTGCAGTCCAATAAATCTGAATTAAACTGCTTGAAACTAACAGAGATTGTTTCTAAAATCACAGTTAAGAGAAATATTGTATAAAAACAGAGTTAGATTATTTGACCTTAAAGTGCACTATATTTTTCAAAATTGAACATCGTTGGGTTGTAACGCGGAGCCGCGTGTTACAATAGAGTTGAAATCTTTTGAGATATCTATAAATCCAATTAATGCTTCTAACTTTTTCTCGTCTAATGTAATTACATGGTTCCACATAGAAAGCATATTAGTAGCTGTCGATCTATCGTTCGTAAAGCCATGTTGACATATATCAAAACCAGCCGGCAACATACGTTCAAAATTATCTAGTATCAATTGTTCTATTTTCTTCAAAAGCGAAGGGATAATAGAGATTAGACTATAATCAGTGGCGCACGTTGGCTTACTTACTTTTGGCAACAGTTTTGCTACTATCATTAGTATATCGATTGGTAATTTCCCATTCTTCAAAATTCTATTTATAAAATTGCAGAGCGCATTCATAAAATTTTAAGGTAATTGAAGTAGGTTATCAAACGATATACCAAGGTGATCTTTTTGATCCTTTGATTTTATTTTTAACATTAATTTTATCAATGCATCACTGTCAATAAAAAGTCCTGGTTCCTGGTCTCCCGAAGGATCAGGTAGATCCATGAAATTGCTTTAATTCTGTGGATTACATATCAAATTGCCAAATACTTCATCCAATTCACAGAGAAATTCATACTCAGTTTTATCTACATGTAATATAAGCTTTAACATTTCGTTATATTTACTGTAATATGTGAGGAGTCTGTATCCTAGTCTAGGATTATTCTTCAATTTGGCCAGAATAATTCGTTCTGATCTTTGACGGATTATCAGCAGTAATGAATTAATTACTTTATCAATCAAATCTTACCTCATTTTTAAATACTATTGATAAGATTACACTTCATTATATTATCTCGTTTATTTCTTAGTTTACATAATTTCTTATTGATTCGCTGCGGCATAATATCCGTAAACGTAGATGCCTAAAATATATCAGATAATAACGTTGAAACGAAAGAAACAAATTCGTCAGTGTTCATGATATAAAAACTTTCATAATCAATCGGTATGCTTAGCTCTCTAAAAAGATTCCAGTTGATTCGGGATTATTGCACATGTGCATTTACAAAATTAAGTTTCTGTGTTTTGCTACTCAAGATGTTACATTGTAAAATAATTTGTTTGTGATCCAATTCTTTGAAATAGTTTACAACATCATAACTGTGTGATTTCACTGTTTCAATTTCTAAATATACAAGGTCTAAGTATTCCGAACCTCTAGTTGATACCTTTATAATCTGCTTGAGATCATGATTAGAAAAAAATGATTATTTCACAGTCATGTAACTTATTAAAACCACCTATCACCACATTATAGCCATGACAGTCCAAAAAATATTTAAAAGAATTGGTGAATGTTTGATCATCATATAAACTATCATACGGCGGCCTGTATTCAATGTATAAATCGCCTTAAGAATAGCACCAAAAGGTATAGAATCAAAAGCTATTCAGATATCTATAAAAACAATTAATGCATCCAACTTTTTCTCATCTAGTGTAATTATATGTTTCCACATGGAAAGCATATTAGTAATTGTCGATCGATCTTTCGTAAAGCCATGTTAGCTTGTATCAAAATTAACCGGCAGCATAAATTCTAAATGATCTAGCATTAGTCGTTGTACTATGTTAAAAAATAAAGTGATAACAGAAATTAGTCTGTAATCATTGGCGTACATTCGCTTGCTTACCGTTAGCAAAGATTTAGCTACGATCATAAGATTATTAATTGGTATTTTCCCATCCTTTACAAATCTGTTTGTAAAAATGCAGAGCGCATTCATAAAAGTTAAAGGTATATGAAATAGGTTATCAATCGATATACCTAGGGGCTCGTTTTGTTTTTCAGGTTTTACTTTTAATATTAATTTTATCAATGCACTCCAGTCGATAACAAGTCCTAGGTCCTGGTTTCCCGAAAGATCAGTTCGATCCGCAATACTACTTTCATTCTGTGTATTACGTATCAAATTACCGAATAATTCCTTTAGTTCACAGAGAAATTCGTGCTAAATACTGCTTTTTGCGGAGAACTAATATATATGCAAGTAAGTATTAGGTGTTGCGAACCTAGTAGCAAATTAGTTCAGTTCTGACCATAAGGATAAACCAAATGCAGCATGAACGGAAAGTATAATCTCATGCACATTCGTTTTGTGCTTACTGGCAACTCATCAGTAGGAGCCGGTATTACGCTCTTTAACCACTATATATTTGGGTGAAGAATGAGGGATAATAGGATGATAAAATCTGCTAGACGAATGTGTAAACCTGCAGTACAGTAGCTAACATCGTATAGTCTCGACAATGCGACTTCAACGCTAACTCACTCTTTATAATATATATACCGAGTCTGTAAAGGATACTAACACTATGACTATTGTGTTAGTAACCGATACCAACATTATAGTACCGAAAGGGTACATGGTACTAACACTATGGTTTTCAAGTCGGTACATGGTACTAACATGATGGACATCAATGTATGCTATAGTTCACCGAAATTGAGAATTACAACTATTTCTGAACACCCGTTACTCCAGTAA
>JAQBSW010013007.1:0-15155 GCA_029291075.1 Eudiplozoon nipponicum
TCGAACACCGCCTTAATATAGGCTGATCGACTGAATGTTTATTAACTATGATGTAGACTTTTGAATTTAAACGCCTATCCACATTTATTGTGCATAACACGAGTGCTTTATGTTATTGTGACTTAACGAAGGTCTTTACCAGACAATGTCTTTTAAGCTGCTTCCTACATAATGCACAGAAACCATGTCCACATATTAGCTTCTTTATGTTTCACGCAAACGCATATAACCAAATTGAGCTCTAATTCGTTATAAATTAACTTCTGGAAAATTGACACACATTACTTGTTCCATTCTTAAAAAGCCTATATGTATTTGGCACGATTACCTCTTTCAATTTTTAATTCTGATAATGTGTTTCGGAAACAAGAAACCGAAATGTCTGCTATTTATGAAATTAATAATAATGATAATGGTTATATAAATATACACTTATACATTCATTGACAGGTCAATGTATACTTCAGAGATAAATAGACTATTCTAGAAAAGTGCAATTTGTGATAACTAAAATAGTTTTCAAATGAAGTAAATTTGTAACAACTTCTATTATTATCACCATTATAATAAGGATAACCCTTTTCAATAATAATTTAATCCATTTACAAGTCTGAAGTATTTTGATTCAGAATTTTAAAAGTTCCTCAAAATGAAGGTAGAAAAAAATTTTCATTAAATTTAATAAACATAATGTGTTTTAAAATTGAGTTGGAAATTTAATAGAAACAGCAATTGTAAAAAGTTGGAGCAGAATCAAAATATTTGGACAATATTTGGATTGCAATTTGTTATTTGTGTTAATTTAATTATAAGAATATATATATATATATATATATATATATATATATATATATATATATATATATATATATATATATATATATATATAGTGAAAGAGAGATAAGAGAGTGAGAAAGCCAATATGCTCGACTACGAAAGCATTGTTTATTCCTGGAGTATAGAAGACAATTAAAATAAACAATAAATACATTGAACTTACTTAAATGCTTTCATTCCCAAAATGTTGTAAGGCTATAATTATATTTGCACAGTTTTTATGCATTTCTTAATTTAATTTTTTTTAATGGAAATATATCAGGAGAATATATAAAAAAAACATAAACATTTTTCAATTTGAAATATGTCCTACAATTTTTATACATTACTCTCACATTAATAAATTGGTATAACAAATTTTTGAAAATCTCAAAGTGCAATCCAAATATTGTCCAAATATTTTGATTCTGCTCCAACTTTTTACAATTGCTGTTTCTATTAAATTTCCAACTCAATTTTAAAACACATTATGTTTATTAAATTTAATGAAAATTTTTTTCTACCTTCATTTTGAGGAACTTTTAAAATTCTGAATCAAAATACTTCAGACTTGTAAATGGATTAAATTATTATTGAAAAGGGTTATCCTTATTATAATGGTGATAATAATAGAAGTTGTTACAAATTTACTTCATTTGAAAACTATTTTAGTTATCACAAATTGCACTTTTCTAGAATAGTCTATTTATCTCTGAAGTATACATTGACCTGTCAATGAATGTATAAGTGTATATTTATATAACCATTATCATTATTATTAATTTCATAAATAGCAGACATTTCGGTTTCTTGTTTCCGAAACACATTATCAGAATTAAAAATTGAAAGAGGTAATCGTGCCAAATACATATAGGCTTTTTAAGAATGGAACAAGTAATGTGTGTCAATTTTCCAGAAGTTAATTTATAACGAATTAGAGCTCAATTTGGTTATATGCGTTTGCGTGAAACATAAAGAAGCTAATATGTGGACATGGTTTCTGTGCATTATGTAGGAAGCAGCTTAAAAGACATTGTCTGGTAAAGACCTTCGTTAAGTCACAATAACATAAAGCACTCGTGTTATGCACAATAAATGTGGATAGGCGTTTAAATTCAAAAGTCTACATCATAGTTAATAAACATTCAGTCGATCAGCCTATATTAAGGCGGTGTTCGAACTGCGCATTTGAATTAGTAAATAAAATATTTTGTTTCAATTAACATTTTTCCCTTTTATCCACAGAATTGAAAACAGTTCTGACTTATTTTGGCAAACACATCTTCGCCGCATTGTATATAAGTTAAGTTATACTTTCTTGTGTAGTGTGGTGCATGTCTGTCTCTTTTTTAGTAACAACGTTAATAACATTGTTATTTCCATTGAAATTGCATTTCTGGCCAAAAAATTAAGCAATTCGAAACAAATTTTACTGTCTAATAAACGTTTCTAGTTTGAATGAAAAACCCATATATTGCGCGTAATCTCTGCAAAATACGTCTTTGTGTGCTAAGTAGAATTTATAATTGCCAATCATGCTTTTTAAGAATAAACCATGCAACACAGGACAAAAACTATTTTCATTCCTTTTTAAACAAAGTTTGGAAGCTTGAGATAATTACCATTCATATTTATCTAACTAGTGGTACATCATATTAACCACAGATTTGCTATGTTGTGCGAATGATTCGATGCGATGGAAATGGTAGTAATCTGAAGGTCAAAAACTTGATTAGAGAAAATGCTAACACTTCCCGCGCAATCAAATTTATTTACATTGAATGTGTAAAACAGACTTGTTATGCTTTTAAGTATTAGGTGTTGCGCACCTAGTAACAAATTAGTTCTAATATGACCAGAAGAATTAAACAAAACAGCATGAACGGAAAGTATAATCTTGTGCATATTCGTTTCGAGTCTACTGGCGACTTATCAGTAGGAGCCGGTATTACGCCCTTTACCCATTATATATTTCCAATGTGTTGATATCTTTCACAACTTCGTATATATATATATATATATATATATATATATATATATTATATAGAGTGAACTAGATTTGAAGTCACATTGTCGAAGAATTTATATGCAGTTAGATTCACCACGGCAGGATTACACATATGAGAGATTGTACCGTCCTATTTTCCCACATTCTTCATCAAAATATACAGTGTGCAAAAATATATACAAAAAAATATACAAGGGTGCAATACCGGCTCCTACTGATTAGTCGCATGTAAGCACCAAACAAATGTGCACGAGATTTTACTTTTCGTTCATGGGGTTTTTGGTTTATCCTTCCAGTCATGTTTGAAATAATTTGTTACTAGGTGTTACTAGGTTATCTTATGGACGTGAAATATGTTTCACACTGTCTTACCTGTTTGCATGGCTTCTCATTCTTATGATGGTTATAAAAACTTTATGTTAACATTGATGTTATGGGATTTATTGTGTGTCTTACGTTTTTTACATAGAAAAAATATTTTAAAATTTAATGGTTTACAAAAATATAAATTTACATATTGAATTGTTTAGGATCCTATATGGTAATATTTGATAATCTAATGCACGTTGTAAAATATTTATTTTTGACTAATTGAGTAAATTTGTATTAGCAACTCAATTATTGTTGAATTAAGCTTTGCGTGTAAAATCTAAAAATGCACAGGATACAACACGCTGAATGAACACCATTAAGAAGTTACGAGGGACAACTTAATTTGCAAACAACAGATGAAGTTACATGTAATTATAAAAAGCTAATGAGTCTGCAAATTCATGAATGGAGTCATAAATTACAATGTAGGTCAATGCTAGAGTAGAGGTTAGGTGTTTAAAAAAAGGACGTGGACCGGCGGTAGTTTTTCTATGTTGTCCGACGACTGGTTAAATACAATGGGATTGATGTTTAATTCAACCTGGCAAACTTGATTTAAATTAGCACGTATTCAGATGCACATAAAGCAAAAAAGATATATTAACTGTATCAAACCATGTGAGTGTCTTCGTATGAGATAAAATATTTGCATTTACCTACACTTTTTATACTTTTTCATAGAGTTGGTAAACAAAATTAAAATGCACACGTAACAATCTAATTAACAGTTTCCAGTTAAGATCATTACTTTTTGACATATGTGTCCATTGCGCACTAAAATTGCGTAATATTTACTTCATTAAATATTAGATTAGCCTCTTTAAAAGCGCAATTCTATAAAACATGGAAAACTTATTGTTTAAAGTTAATTTTAATAAATTTTACAATGAAGCGTTCTGTTAATCTGCCACTAAATTACAAAGATGAAATTGTCGTGAATAATGGATTTAAGACGAAGTTCTAATTGTCTTGCATGCTTTCATAAAGCGATCACAGGAATAAAATTAGTAACAAAAAATAATAAATAAGTTAGTTTGTTAAAAAAATAAAACATTTATGAATTAAATTACAATTTTACTTTACGACTCTTCAAACTATAAAATAAGAAAAAAGTAATTCAATATAACCATTTCCGATTTCTGCATTTACCATTTCTAGACTGCAATTTTGAAGAATTCTTGGCCTATTTATTCGCGGACAGAAAATGAATACAATGTGCTCATGTTTCTATATTTATTTAAACTTAAATAATTTTAGTAAATTGAGATAGAAATTATAAAGTACACAATTAGGTAAATGTATCGAATTGAAGCACTATTTATAATGCGATTTCGTGCTTTAGCTAAATTTAATTCTGTAACTATGATTAAATTCAATGTAAACATGTGTAAATGTCTAAAGTTGACATTGGGCATTGCTTTTTTCTGGAAAAAGCGAAGTAAATCACAATCTAGTTCGTTAACAGTTTTAATTGCAAATTAAAAACACAAAAGGAAACGTGCGCTGAATTGAATCAAACCATATTAATTAAGCATGAAACAATGATCAAATGAAACTTCACATTTATGAAATATTACTTACTGTGTATAACGACCACCAATAATGAAAGAATGAATGCCGGATTTTCGACGACAGGCCTGGTATTGGTCGCTAAAATGTATTTAAATTTTTGATTATAGTTTAGCAGTTGCAATAAGAATGCAACCAACCGATGAATTACGTACTATTATCGTTTTTTATCAATTAACATACCAATTAACCACTGGCGCAACCATTGCTAGTTTATTTGTATATATATATATATATATATATATATATATATATATATATATATATATATATATATATGGTGAAAGCACGAAATGTTAATGTTTGACACCAATAGAAATTGTGAAGATATTTCAGTAGGTACAATGTATGCAGAGACTCTCCCTAGGGTGAGAGCCGCATATATAATTTTAATTTATATATATATATATATGCAATGCGGTTTGATCCTCGCTAGTCAGTTTGCATACGTACTCTGATGTTAAGCAAGGAAGTTCGAAACGTGTTAGTACGTGTTATTGACGGTAGTTTCGCTATGTTGTTGGACAACTGGTTAAATTCAACGGGATTGGTCGTTACTTCAAGCTCGAAAACTTGATTTAAATAATTTTTACCACCAAACACGCACCAGCAAAAAAAAGGCCAATTACAAACGGAGTGTTTTGGTATTCTTAACGCAAGGATGCGTCAGGTCATGTTTTTATAAGTTATTATAAAATATTCATAAAATGTTCCATAATAAGCAGATAGAATTTAAAGCCGCACCAAAAAATAAAGCAAATTTTCTACGACTTTTGATATTTTTCTATCATGTGTTCCGTCTTATTCTATAGTGATCGCGATTACTCGTGAATGGAGAGAGATGAACAAAAATCTACGTCTGTACAAGTCAAATGTTTTGTTGATGGTTGCACAAAATAAAGAGAATTCGCCATTTATAAACACGAGATAAACCTTTGCATTATCAAAATTTTCTGATGAAATAAATCACTCCAGAAGCCACGAATAAAACAAAAATTTTTGCTTACTATACTGCTGCATTACACATCCACCAAAAATTTGCCACTTAAAGTTTTTCTTAACACCTGAGATAATTTTCTCGCGTTTATATTTATTTGTTTGGTCAGGTACTGCCCAGTTCCATGACAACTTACTTATGTTATTCTGAATAAAACTCTACAACTATATTTTTTTAAATTGTCAATGATTAGTTGATGTTTCAGTTGAACAAGGGATCGAAAAGATTATTGGGTTTCAATTTTGTTTTCCTCCTTTGCCAACAAATGATTTGAATTTCGTGCACAATATTAATGTAAGAAGGGTGGAATATTTGTGTAAATGGTCTATTTTATATAATGATGCATTGATAGTCCTAATTTTGATGTATACGCTATCAAAGTTCAACATAATAATTTTCAAAATACAAACTGAAACACACTAACAGTGCAAATTCACTGGCCTATGTGTTGGAAGTATGATTTGGATTTCGAGAATTGCAGAAAAATTATAGTAGGGAAATGGTAAGTGCGGCAGGATGGCTCAATAGTTAGAGCACCAGATTCCAAAGCAGACGTGCCCTGTCTGCGGCTAATTCTGGACAGTACGTGATGAGTGCCTAATACGGACGAAACCGGTCTATTGGATCAATCGCCTTTTCCACACAATGCAATACTTACCTACCTAATGGGTCTGATGTTTATACCAAGATCACAATCTTGCTTAAAAGTAATCTATGGTAAGTGGTGATTGGATTCTTGAATAAGCAGATTGCTAGAATCTAGCCAATGTACGACAAATCCAAGTATACCTTTTATTATTTTAGATTCTTATTTTAATAATGCCAACTAAGAAAATAGTCATTATCATTTTTAAATTTAATTGCAATTCGTTCGTTTAATCTAGCCTTATAAAAAACAAAACGTGAACAAACACTAAATGTACAAGTCAAATCAATCAGAAGCTTATTAGTGCAGGCTTTAATTCTTAGAATGTGAAGTGTAGCGACAAGAAAGTTGTGCTACCTGCATACGCTGCTTATTCGTAAAATTTATCTCAAAAATTGGCAAACTCTTTTGTAAATCTAGATTTCGGGAATAAAAAATTTTTGCCATATTTAAATATATTGATATAAACAGAACACAATCGACATTGTTTCAAGTCTTTTAAAATGTTAGTTGGACTAAATGCGCTTAGAATACCGCACAATTATTCCAAATATATTTACACCCTCTAATTCTATTTAATTTGGTAGGTTTTGGCAATCGTTCAGTTTCTCTATGTCGTTTCTCCGAAAGACTGTAACTATTTAATGAGGACAAAATACTGCCCTGGTGAAATCACGAGAATTCGGCATGGTATAGTCATTGAAACCAATATGAGAACAAACACATTATGTACTCAGATAGCTCTGTAGTCAAAAGTAACATTTTAAAGGTCCACAGGACAACTTACAACTTTCTGATGTCCTAACAACAACATTATTTGGAACCATAAACGATTAAACAATCAAATATCAGAATTTTAGAATAAATATTTGACTAATTACGCACCACCAATTCTGGAAATCACGTAACAACCGCCGACCACACCGATAGAACGATGTTTGTGGAGTAACATAGCTAATTAACTGTGTATTTAAAGGATATCAGTGGTTCTTTATTAAATTTGGGAATTTTTGTCGTTGATTAACGTATTTCTGAATATGCATCAGATAATTTTCACCAACATGGAAAATGTTCATATCTCAGTGTCTTTTAACATTAGCGCTCAATAATTTTTTCTCCCATATTTGTTCAGTGATGTATTTCTACGATCACTGCAATTATTGTTTACTAGTTAAACCCTTATTGCTTTTCACTAATGAGATCGTGTCTATTGTAAACAGTTAGTGGTCATCAAACACAATTTATTTTGGTGAACTTATCTAAATGCATTTATAATGAAATTTACTTAGGATGATACACATTCTAGTCCGTATTTTAGAGATAATATTTGATTCTATATGTTAGTGCCTACCAGATATTTTTTACGCTTTAAACTGATTTTCTCTTTTCCTAACAACATATCGTCAGTCAGTTCCAAATCTTAATTTGATTAGGCGGATGAAGGATTGAAATTTTTTTACGACTATTCAACCCTTCTTTTTGGTACCGAATGACAAAAGAAGCGTCTTTTTCACTTTATCTGACTGTTTTATCCACTAAATAAGTATGGAAGTTTAATACTACAACAATTTTATTGTACCATAAAATTCAATTTGCATAAATTTTGTAATTAAAGGAAAATATGTGCCCAATTTTAACTAAAAATCACTTACCGACTAATGTGAAATAACTAATAATCAAGGCAAATCAATTACGAGCAATTTTGGCTTTAAAATGCAGCTGATACGGAGAACGTGTTCAAAGAAGTAATTTTTTTAAATATCTTTTATATATTCGTTAATTTTTGTTACTTTAACTGTATAGATGTTATAAATTCATACAATATTTATTTTATTCAAACATTTACATAATTGTGTTAGTACCATGAACATTTTCGGTACAATAATGTTGGGTTCGGTTACTAACACAATAGCCATAGTGTTAGTATCCTTTACAGACTCGGTATATATATTATATAGTGTGAGTTAGCGTTGAAGTCGCATTGTCGTAGACTTTATATGATGTTAGCTTCACTATTGCAGGTTTACACATTCGTCTAGGAGATTGTACCGTCCTATTATCCCACATTCTTCACCCAAATATATAGTGGTTAAAGGGCGTAATACCGGCTCCTACTGATGAGTCGCCAGTAAGCACGAAACGAATGTGCATGAGATTATACTTTCCGTTCATGCTGCCTTTGGTTTATCCTTCTGGTCACAACTGAACTAATTTGTTACTAGGTTCGCAACACCTAATACATACTTGCATATATATTAGTTCTCCGCAAAAAACAGTATTTAACTGTTATATATTGAATTGAATGATGTCATGCTTACCGCGAAATGCGATAACTGATATCGATCAAGGCCAGAATGTATGGATTTACTGGAGTAACAGGTGTTCAGAAATTGTTTTAATTCTCAATTTCGGTGAACTATAGCATAAATTGATATCCATCATGTTGGTACCATGTACCGACTCGGAAACCATAGTGTTAGTACCATGTACCTTTTCGGTACAATAATGTTGGTATCGGTTACTAACACAATAGCCATAGTGTTAGTATCCTTTACAGACTCGGTATATATATTATATAGTGTGAGTTAGCGTTGATGTCGCATTGTCGTAGACTTTATATGATGTTAGCTTCACTATTGCAGGTTTACACATTCGTCTAGGAGATTGTACCGTCCTATTATCCCACATTCTTCGACCAAATATATAGTGGTTAAAGGGCGTAATACCGGCTCCTACTGATGAGTCGCCAGTAAGCACGAAACGAATGTGCAGGAGATTATACTTTCCGTTCATGCTGCGTTTGGTTTTTATCTTTCTGGTCACAACTGAACTAATTTGTTACTAGGTTCGCAACACCTAATACATACTTACATATATATTAGCTCTCCGCAACAAACAGTATTTAACATTTATATAATTGTATTATTGCATACCATGATCGCACACATGCAAAAATATGGTTATTTAGTCCAAATCATGCCTACACTCTTACACTCATTAACCGTATACGTTATGAAAAGTTAAACTTGACTACACATTTAAGTCTTTGTTATGAGTAGTTTTACCCTCATATGGAAGCTCAATCATTAATCTATTAGGAATCACACAAGCATTACAAATCCGCACAAAGAGTGTACATTCATACTACTTCTATAACAAGATATACTCTTATTTTTTTAAATCGAGGTTGTGATCCGGATATAAACACCAGTCTTATTCTATACATAGATTTGTCAGTATTAACTAAGCATTGTAAAATTTAAAGGAAGCAATTCAGCCAGCAGACCGATGTTTTCCTTTTTATGAGTTTGCAATAATCAAGTATGCATCGGCAATATACTTAACACCTACTATCATAGTTACAGCTTTTCGATTACCTCACGCTCTCATTGGACAAACATAATGCTTCTAGTTTTTCAGTATGACTATCTTTTTTCAAATGCAATATGGCCAATTTCTTTCAGCTAACTAAACATTGATTGAGTATGAGTAGTCATTCCTCACCATATCATAGCAGAAACAAAAGTCAAATGTACTCTAGCAATTAAGTTCAATTTGCCTCTGTCTATCACTCGTTACTTTTCAGTATTGTTTCATAAATGTAAATATACTGACAGTTGTCTATAAAAGACTACCTTAACTATCAGTGATTGCTTAAGTGGCCTTATTTAGGATTATAAAACAATTATTTGGTTTTGGCTCCATAAACAATTATTCACAAAGCCAGATATATCAGACCTGATAATTCTACTGGCATTTTAACATGCCCGATTTAAGCTCTGGTAGTTTTCCTATGATTACTCGATAACACTTCCGTTTTTTTAAAGCAGACTGTCGTTATGTAAAATCAGCTTAAAACATGTATTTATCAAATATGAATTTTTATAATACTATTACATAATGTCATCTACGAAATAAAGCCGGTCTTTTATTAATATAGTTTGATATCTAAAAATACTTTAATTGAAAAACTTTTTTTTAAACCTTCGTTCAAATTGTCATTTGATGAATAATATTTGCTTAAACTAGCCATAAATTTATAATTCAGAAATAAAAAAGTCTTTTGGTGAATTGGAGACGAATTCGGTATAACATATTTAGTATATCAAATTTGTTTATTTTCCCTTATTAAACCACATTAAATACTAATTTGGTTTTAAAATAAATTTGCATATACATAAATATCCATTTGGTTATTTGTGTATCTTTAAGAATATTAATTGTAAATGCATACTTCCGACATATGAATAAAAAGAAGTTTAAAAGAGTAATACGTGCATGTTCGATTTTAGCCTGTTTCTATTGAGTGAGGAAACATTGTTTTCAAGCATTAATATACATAAGGCTATTGTGTAAAATGAATGAGCATATGCGTCATATTTAAAAAAAGCACGTTTAAAAACAATTAATCAGTATAGAATGGAATTTTTGTCAAAAACAATAACATTCAATTTTTCAATAATTATTTTAAACATTTTGTAATATGTAACAATGAAGTTTTAATATGACATAGCAAGAAAATGGACTCCAAATACTCAAATGGACAAACAATGAAATTTTACACGTGGGAAAACCTTAAAGAAAATAAAAATTGCGAACAAACAGCAATATCGAATAAACGAAAAGAACGCTATAAAAACTTTCTTTTTCGGCGTGTAGCTGATTTGACAAACTCCTTCTATAAACACTAATCCTAGCCACACCGATAAATGTAAATATATATAATCGGATTTGTGTTTATTTTAAGATCAAAAACGTGATTTCAATTAATTTTATTACGGCCCGCGCAACAAACAAACGTTTAATTATATAAATATTTAATTCAATAACATTTCCCATAGTGGTGGGGTGTCCGTTATAAAATGACACATTTGGGGTGGTTAGTTGGAACTGTTGGTCGAAAGAAATGGCACATATGCCCTATCTGAATGAAAGGCTTACCAAAATACATAAGGTGGTATGTAAATGAAAATTACACGTGTATCAGACAGAGTGGTCTAGTAGTTAGAGTCAAAAACTCCAAAGAAAATTGTCTAGGTTCGAGACCTATCTGCGGAAAGTACTTGAGATTACGTGAAATGTTTCCAATAGAAGTGAAACCGGATCACTGTATGAATGTTTTATTAATAGCTCCCCAAATGCTCACATTTCTACGCATATATATATATGCGTAGAAATGTGAGCATTTGTGGTGTTATTAATAAAACATATTCACAAAAATGGCAAAAGTACTTTAGATTCATCTCTCGAAATGACTGACTGAATGAATTATGTTGATATATAATCCAATCTATTAAAGAACCAGAGAATTAAATTTATTAGTTAACGTCTAAATTTGCTTCAACTGAAGTGCAATTAATTTATTCAAACTCATGGAAAACATGTTCGTTCAAAATTTGAGGGAAAAACATTTTTGGTGCGTGGATTATTTCTCATTTTAATAAATACCCTAAACCTCAGCTGCAAACGATACGACGTTTGATTCGTTTGAAAAGGGAAACACACGCTTTACAAAAAACGGCCGGAAAGTCGCTCAAAATATGAATCAAGAAAAATTAAGAATAATTTAAAAAATCAAGTTTACGAACTTGAAGTAAACACCAATCCAATTGTATTTAACCAGTCGTCGGACAACATAGCAAAACTATGTTATTCGACGACTGGTTAAAGAACATGGGATTGGTATTTAATTCGATCTCGCAAGCTTGGTTTGCAGAATTTTTTCCACCACCCGGGCAATCTTCTATTGCAAAAACGAGAGTCTATTAAAAATTACGCCCGTCGTTTTTGCCAATAAATCCGTAAAAGACGACATATTATAAATTTTATAATACGAATATAATAAAAAATATCCCTTAATTTTGAAATTTACATTTCAGCCTGGTTTTTACAATTACTAAGATCAGCTTTGCATTTAGCAATCTAGGCGAAGCCCAGTTCTTTCGCCACAAAGGCCAAATGGCTATAAGTGTTGATAAACGTGTGCCCGATCAACAGGTACGTCTAGGTGATTTTGACAAACTGTGATAAAATATCAAATTGAAGATAAAAGCATTTTTCTGCTCTTCACGCAAGGCAGTAAAATTTTGACGAAGAATGATATCAAACTAATGTTAGATGCAATAAAAAAATCAGACGTGTTTCAATGATTTTTCTTCTTCTTCCTCCACATGCTAATGAATATGTTCATGTTTTCTATAAACAATGTGCGCAACAATCTTATAACTATTGGTTACCATCAAAATGTCTCGCTATCAATAAAATAAAATAGAATATGTAAAACTTACAATTTATGGAGGAGAAATAAATATACACAAATGAATGTATCAATGCAATGCCTATTTGTAGACCAGTTAAACCACAATTAAACAATAATGGATTGCGCGGGTGGGGGTAACAATTCTTTGTAGCAAATTTGCGAGCTTGAAGAAAACACCAATCCCATTGTATTTAACCTGGCGTTGAAAAAATTTGAGGTAGTTTTGCTATGTTGTTCGACGACTGGTTAAATAAAATGTGATTAGTATTTACTTCAAGCTAAAACACAGTTTACAGAGAATGAATTCTGAACATTCTCTTGCCAAATTTTTACGCGAATCAGCTACAATAAGTTTGACACCAGGAGTTTTCTAACAAAACCTAGGGATAACAATTAGATAATGGTTGCTGCGGAGAGCTAATATGTATGCAATTTTGTATTTGTTGTTGCGCACCTAGTAACAAATTACTTCAAATATGACCAGAAGGATAAATCAAAGTCAGCGTGAGATTAAAACTTCCTTTCAGGCGTACTTTGACTTATCCTTCTCGTCATATTTGGACGAATTAGTTACTAGATGCGTAACACCTAATACCTAATTCATAAGAATGTTTTCTTACTGTAAACTTCTTTTAATTTAATGTACGATTGAAAATTTGAACTACACGTGTAAATGTCAGCGTAGGTATCTAATGATTTAAGTCAAACATGTCCAGGCGTTTTACCATTTAAAATTAATCTAATTTCGGATTATTTCAAACGTCACGAATATCTTGGAAGTTTTTGTTTTCCCTTTGAAGTAAATATAATCAAAATTAACTGACTGAAGATCGAAAATGCAATTTATTTATTAATCTAGCAAAAGTAATCATGAAGTGGAGAAATTGTTTCCTGTGTCATAGGCAGAGTTCACCTCCTGCTGAAATGACCACTTGAATCGACGCATATTTACCTTTTGTAACTTTAACATTGTAATAAACAAACGCACAATTATAAGATTCATTATTAAAGACTACATTCTTGCTTCCTTTCTACTTTTAAATGCCAATATATTTACAGTTTCACTTTGAAACTATTAATTAACATTGCTCAGGATAACACGAAATTTATCAACTATTCCGATTTTGCCTTATTTAACTCTCAACATCAATGGCCAAAATTGACACACACGGGACTTTCGCTTGAGGGTATATAGATACTCATCACTTTCCCCACCGAAGCCGCCCATCATAGGTACCATTTTTAATTTTATAGCAATATATTTCTTATTCAGTCTTTCCTTTAGGTCGATTCTACACAGAATTACTTCCTATTTAAAAAAAAACTAGCAATCCATGATCTGTTAATACAAAAAAACATCATATGACTAGGGAAAGTAATTAGAAATTTAATATATAATTCTAGGATATTATTGTATTTATGTTGTCTGTATAAAATAACACGAAATAGAATGGCAATACAGTGCATAATCTAGACTGGTTTTGGCCATATTTGTGTACAAAAAAGAACATTTTCTTCCTTTACAGGCTGTTGTTCAAGAGCAATTAGCAATAATATTTCCTCCAAAAAAGCATCACCAGTTAACGACAATAGAAAATATATGTAGAACTGCTTCATATGTTGTGTATAATTTATATTAGTTCAGTCACTTTATGTGTTTGTCATTCAAAATGATAAATCAAACTTGTAATGAAGTACGCATATGTTACAATGCAGGTAAATGCAACTCAATTAAGTTAAGGGCATTTAATTTTTTCCAGAAATCTACTTGATTGCAATATGTTAATTTATGCAATAAATTTGGTAAAACAAGGGGGAATAAGTTGGATTAATTAACTAAATTTTGCAACTTCAATCAGGAATTGGAAAACTTGCATAAGCGCGTACACACGCATGCACAAAACATTCACCAGTTTACGTTCGATTCATGTAAAAACTTCTTTTGGTTGTTAAGATGCGTAAATCTAGTTAGTTTCTTACTTTGAAAAGCACGTGAATTTATGTCTAGTTTGTAGTGTGAATTTTAATAGCTATGTGTTCAGATGTTGTGGGAACGTTTGTCACTTTATGAGCTAAGTTCAGTCTAAAGTGCTCTTGAATTCGCCATTTAGTAATCAGTCAGTCCGGCCTATAATTCGCATTCACCAGCTATGCAGTTGCTATAGATATACGACTTCTGACTGTTTGATTTCAGGAGCATAGTTAAATTTTTCTTTATAATGCGTTATGATGTATAAAAACGCTTCAGTTATGTTTAAGGCAAGGAAATTCACTACGGTTTTAATTCGTCGAGTACATATTTCGGATGGCGTATCCCGTTTAATTGGTATGCTAACAGTTTTCATTATTTTTTGACAATCATGGTGTTAGTACCATGTACTTTTTGGGTACCATAATGTTGGTAGCAATACAATACAATAGCCATAGCGTTGGTACCCTTTAAGGACGCGGTATATATATATATATACACACATATATATATATATAT
>JAQBSW010013008.1:0-15150 GCA_029291075.1 Eudiplozoon nipponicum
CATTTGATTATCAACTATGGGCCGCGAATGGTAGTCCAATTGAAGTAAAAGGGATGAAAGAAATGTCGGTAACATTAGGCCAGAAATCTTCCTTCCGATGGAATTTTCTAGTAGCCGATGTCAAGGACCATATCATTGGCATGGATTTCTTGACCCATTTTAAGCTGACATTAGACCCCATAGCCAGGACTATCGCAGAAGGCGTAGGGACATCAACACATACTGAGTCTAACGTGTCGGCAGTAAGAACAGTCCTCTTACCTCGTCCATCAGTCGCACATGACTTTGCCGATATAATCGAGAAGCACCTAGCAGTGTTTCAACCTTTCAGTGCCAAAAGGATAGGTTTGAAGACAGGAGTAGAACACCAAATGGAATTGGTGGATCCGTTGCCTTGTTTACCGAAGGCTCATCCATTGACACAACACAAGCAACAGGTTGCTTTGTCAGAATTCCACCAATTGCGCGAAGAGTGGATTTGTAGAAGGTCAAATTCCAATTTTGCTTCCCCAATAGTGGTAGTTCCCAAACCTGAACCGGGTCAATGGAGGGTTTGGGGAAATTATCCAGGTCTAGCCTGAATTCCTGGATCGTTAACAAGCCATCTCACTCGTGAAAAGAGCACGATCAAGAAGTCTTGACCTATAAACTTGAGTCAAGAAGACCGAGAATATTTCCAAAAGGCCAAGGATATGTTAAGTGACGTAACCACATTAGCACCTGTAGATTGGAAAAAACCTTTCGAACTAATCACAGATGCCTCAGATGTTGCATTAGGTGCAGTACTACAGCAAAGAGATCAGGACATAGTAAGACTGATTGGGTTTTATAGCCGTAAGCTTAATGATCGAGAAAAACGTTATGATACGTTTGGCAAAGAGTTTCTAGCAGTGTATGCCGCAGTGATACACTTCGAGCATTACTTAGATGGTCACAAGTTTAAGTTATTGACCGATCATAAGCCATTGATCAGCATACTTGTTAAAACAGCTAGGCTTAATTACTCTCGTAGAGTAAATTCCCAAATAAAACGGTTAGCAGAGTTCGATTTTATTGTGTCTCATTTTGCTGGCTAAGAAAATGTGGTAGCAGATGCACTTAGCCGACCGAATGAAGCTGATGTCGAGCTGATATTTCAAGGTCCATTGAAAAATTTAGATGAATCAATGCCAAGTGTCAAACGTGTAAGGTGTGGAGACATACCAGAACCGAGATAAAGAACATTGGAATACCAATCGGACGGTTCAGACACGTACACATAGACATTGTCGAGATGCCTGAAGTAAATGGAAACAAATATTTGCTGACAATGGTAAATAGATTTAGTTGTCAATTTGAAGTGGCGATTTTAAAATACATGACAGCGCAAGAAGTCTTGTTCGTGATTCTACATAATTGGATATAACGCATTATGGTGTTCAGGAAAAGTCACTAGTGATCGCATTAGTCCATTTATGTCAGAGCTTTTCGTAAGATCTCTCAACACCATGGGAACCACTATAATACATACTAGCGCGTATAACCCACGAGCAAATGGGATGGTAGAAAAGTTACATCGTGAACTGAAAGCTGCATTAAGGTGCACTAGTGGAACAAGCTGGATACACGATCTTCCTATAGTACTACTCGCCGTGCGCAACAGATATAGGGCACAAATAGGAACTACCATAGCAGAATTGGTTTATGGAGAACCATTAAGGTTGCCTGGAGATCTTCTAATAGAAACTCCAAGTAGTCTTGATTGGGCTTCTAATTATGTAGATTGGTTTGTAGGAGCACTTAGAGACAAGATGTGTCGTTTGGCCCCAACCAAGACTAGAAAACCTAAAATTAAATGCTATGTGTCCTCCGATTTAAAATCAGTTTCGCATGTATATATAACTAATGAGAATAGGAAGAACTGCCTAACACCATTTTACAAAGGACCTTACCAGGTCAAGAGGATGACTAACAAGAATGTCATCATAGAAATAAATGGCATTGAGGATTGTGTTACGTTAGATCGCTGTATTCCCCAGTTTATCTGGATTGACGGTGTGACCGAATTAAAAGATGCGTCGAATGACCGTTCCATGGGCGAATCTGAGGTGTGCAATCCCATCATACAGGCACATAATGAAATGCAGTACTCTGAAGAACCGTTGTCTAACATAGCAAAATATTATTCTACTGAATCACAGCATGAAAACCATTTGTCAATGCCAGATGATTTTGAAGAACCAGCGAATGTTATACCGGGCGAGATGACGACGTCAGGGGCGCCAGTATGCACAACTCGTTCGGGAAGAATACATCGTCAGCCGAAGAACTATGATTACGTCTATTGCTAAACTTTTTTTTGATAAGGTGGTGTTTCTGGAGGATGTTGAATCCTCCGCCTTATATAAAATGACCTTGAATGATAAATTTAAATCACCATAGCTGATTGTAACAACTTTATTTAAAAAGAATTTTTTCTTTTTATTTTCCAGAACATTCTTTGTTTAAAAACTTGATTTTAAAATTGTGCACTATTTTCAGTTTTTGAGTATCTCGCATACTGTCTGGTTCTAAAATTTTGATCTGCTGCATTTTAACATTTCTTTCTATTATAAACGATTACAACATTTTACAATACAATCTTCCAATACTTGCCTTGTGTTCTGTTTTAATATAGCACTGAGGAGGAGCCTTGGAACAGGTATAATTGTTTTATTTGTGGGTCACGTACACATCAAAACAGATTATTGCTGGGACTAGCTTTCCAAATCTCACCTTCCTTTTGCCATAAGTAAGTGTCAATTTAATTATTATAACATTTGATCATGGATACCGATATTAAGTATGAGGACACATGCATGTTAGTGCAGGACATACCGGACTTGAACTTAAATGACACAAGCAATAAGATAAGCATATCAGACTTTACTGTAAATTTTAGGACATCCAGCGATCTGGCATCTATGGGGCTTACAGACACAAATAGGTTAGGAGCCTCAACACTGGATAGATTATTTTAAATTATCAGCGAATTTGCAAACTCTACCGTTAGGTATCTTAGTTTCCAAATGTGCAAATACAATTTTAAATAAAATGGGCCCAAAATTGTTCCCTGTGGAACTCCACTTGTTACCCTTTTCGATTTAGATATCAAATCGTTTACTTGAATACTCATTCTTCGATTATATAAATAGTATTTAAGTAATCTAAAAATATTCGGATCAATATTCAATAAATTAATCGCATTCAAAATATCATCAAAAGATATAGAGTCAAAAGCTTTTGAGATATCTATAAATACAATTAATGCATCTAACTTTTTCTCAGCTAATGTAATTACATGTTATTATTAGTAATTATCGACCTGTCTTTCGTAAAGCCGTGTTGGCAAATATCAAAATTAGCCGGCAACATACGTTCTAAATGATCTAGTATCAATCGTTCTATTATCTTCAAAAACGAGGAAGGATAATAGAGATTAATCTATAATCACTGGCGCACGTTGGCTTACTTACTTTTGGCAACGGTTTAGCTACTATCGTTAGTATATCGATTGGTAATTTCCCATTCTTCAAAATTCTATTTATAAAATTGCAGAGCGCATTGATAAAATTTAAAGGTAATTGAATTAGGTTATCAATCGATATACCAAGGTGATCATTTTGTTTTTTGATTTTATTTTTAAAATTAATTCTATCAATGAATCACTGTGAATAACAAGTCCTAGACCCTGGTTTCCCGAAGGTTCAGGTAGATCAATGAAATTGCTTTCGTTCTGTGGATTACTTATCAAGTTGCCAAATATTTCATCCAATTCACAGAGGAATTCACACTCAGTTTAACCCACAGGTAATATAAGCTTTAATTTTTCCTTATATTTACTATAGTCTGTGAGGAGTTTGTATCCTAGTCTAGGATTACTCTTCAGTTTGGCCATAATAATTCTCTCTGATCTTTGACGAATTATCAGCAGTGATGAATTAATTTCTTTATCAATCAAATCTAACCTCATTTTTTTAATACTATTGATAAGACTACATTTCATTATATTATCTCGTTTGATTCTTAGCTTACATAATTTCCTATTGATTCGCTTTGGTATAACATCCGTAAATGTAGATGCCCTAAATACATCAGATAATAACAATGAAACAGAAGAAACAAATTCGTCATTGTTCATGATAAAAAACATTCATAAGCAATAGATAAGCTTAATTCTCTAAAAAGATTCCAGTTGATTCTGGAACATTGCACGTGCGCACTTTCAAAATTAGGTTTCTGTGCTTTGCTACTCGAAAAGTTCCATTGTAAAATGATTTGTTTATGATCCAATTCTTTGAAGTAATTTACTACATCATAACTCTGTGAGTTCAACGCTTCAACTTCTAAATATACATGATCTAAGCATTCCGAACCTCTAGTTGGTTCCCTTATAATCTGCTTAAGATCATGATTAGAAAAAAGATTGATTATTTCACAGTCATGCAGCTTATTAAAATCTCCTACCACAACAATATAACCATGGCAGTCGAAAATAGATTGAAAAGAATTAGTAAACATTTGATCATCATGTAAATTAGCATACGGCGGTCTGTAAACCGTGGTCAAGATCAGGATATAAATTTGTATAGATAAAAAAACCAATGACTGTATTTCATTCGCTAATATGAAACACTGTCGCATTTAATATCGATTTACTATAAATAAGTACACCTCCACCTCTTTTACCCAGGGATCTGTCTTTCCTAAATAGTTTTCAATGTCTTTGTTCAGTCAGGTTTCAGATAAGATTATAAAATGAAAATGTTTACTTATTATAAAATCACACAGTAAAAACGTTTTATTCTTAACACTTCTACAATTAGCATAAAATACTGTATATGTACAACACAACTCATCTTTACAGGTTTTGGTAGTTACTGATTTAACTTTTTTGGTTTCCTTATAATTCGTTTTTTGGGTATCGTATCCATAGTTCGTAGCTGTCCGCTGCCCACAACATTTATTAATGATACTCTGCCTTTTGTGATTTTAGGATCAATTGACACACCCTTTATGGTGACTTGTTCCGGATTACTTGATCCGTGATTTGAATTCTACTTCAACTTATTTGCTGCTGACAATTTTCTTTGGAGAATGGTCTTGTCTCTGGAAATGAATATATTGTGGAAGTTATGACACTCTTCTTTCTTCTTTTTAATATCTTCAACTTGCTTGTTTGTCGGCCTCTTTGATAGTTTTATCACAACCGGCCTTGATCGTTCAGACTTCTTGCCAACCCCATAACATTTCGTTATGTCGGTCTCTGTCGTACCTCTGATTAAATAATATAACTTTTCAACATCATTTAGGTCAGCATTTTCATTTAGATTAAATAAAATTAGCTGCTCCTGTTTTTCAATCCTTGCAGAAACTTCATTGTATAATATATTTAATATAAAACGACCCTATTTTTTCTCTAATTTTTAGTTAAATATTATGTCATATATATTGAGCCTAAGAGAACTGAATATCACAATAATAGACATGTGCATACATGATTGAGAACCGTGTATCTTTAAAAAGACAGATTGTATCCGAAACCAATTATGTTCTGCTGTACATCAGCGTTCATTAAATTCTAAATAAAGCAAAATCTACTGCACTTATGTCAACTTTAACACGTTAATTCGTTTGGCACATATAAGACTACAACCCGTTGAATAAAGAAACTAACAGTTCTGACCAAAAATGGTGATTTCCGTAGTTTTTATTAGCATATATATTTTATCAGAACGGCAAAGTTTATCGTCTTTACTTCGGCGAATCACGTAAGGTCTCTATTTAAATTAATCTTATCACTTAAGTACGTTTCTCTTCCTTAAGTAATTATTGACATGCGCGCGTATGAATTATGAGAATGATAATACTTTTCCCGTCATGAACTTTACTGTTATGTAAATGACGTTATGTTTGCATAAGCACGTGCAAGGAGGAGCTTTAATTTTCCGGAGAAAGTTTCTTGTTTGGGTCTGAGGTATTCCATTCAGATTGAAATTCTAAATTTCAAAATGGCTATCTCGACAATGCAAGTCAAATGCTCACAAATTTTTGATAGCATAAAAAACGTTCATATAGACCAACTGGGCTTCCATTCTTATGTTCATTTTTCAGATAATTAAACGTATTTATAACTCAACTACTTAAAACCCCTTACATATGCATTCAAAAAATCGGAAAACAAACGCATAAGCGCTGACAAACACAAGTTTCGATTTTGTTGCTTAAAGTGTATGAAATTTTGTATAACAGGTGCTGTACTGACTCGTGAGTCTAAAGACTACTTGTAATTTTAATTAAATTAAAAGTAAGTTGACCTTAATCATATATATATATATATATATATATATATATATATATATATATATATATATATATATATATTTCTTTCTCTTCTTCTTATATATATATATTATAGAGGTCACTGGCAACATAAATTTTAAAGCTTCTTTTTATATTATCTATCCATTACTTTTCGGTTTCCATAGATGTAAACCTTCCGGATATATATCATCTAGTTATATTTTACCTGGATATCCCATTGATTTGGTATTTCGAGACATGTCAGCTTAATTAAAGATAGCAATTATTTACAATCCTCAGTACACTTATAAATCACATATTTTAGACTGACATTGATATGACTATAAAAAGATCAACATAACAACGTGGTCATATTTGGCAATTATGACGGTTCTAATAAGTTAGGGTAGAAACATCGCAATAACTGATATTTTCATATATATATATATATATCCATTGTACCCTTTTTTGTGCAAACAAAAAGAAATTTATCACATATAAGAAAAATTTCTTTCGCATTGTCTTCTAAATTATTTATTAATGAACATATGTTCATATAAAAATAGAAATACAAAACAAGATAGAGATATGTGTACCTAGTGAGAGAATGCGAAAAACGGAAAGACATCAAATTGCGTGCGTCACATCCAGTTTAAGCTCAGTGCTTGTACGTGCTTCTTCTGCTTAAATAAATTTGGCTGTAATTTGTTTATCCATAAGTCTTCGTATATGGCTACCTCCCCTTTGTTTTTGCATTTAGTAATTACTATGAATGCTACGTCTGGAAAACATACGAGCCATGTTTCGATGATGTTCTGCGCAATAGCAGACGTGTATTCACCATTTGATTTTAAACAGGCGTTTAAGTTGCAATGTTCTCTCATTCGAGTAATTAACTGTCTGGTCGATCGGTCTACGTAAGTTTATCGACAATTTGCGCATATATATTGGTAAAAAATGTTTGATATCGATATTAACGTCTGTTTCTCTTTGATTGCTGGTAAAGGCCTGTGTGTTGCTCTAAATAACACTCGTACTTTAGGTGCATTAAATGTGCGAGTTATAGCTCCTTTAACTTTCATTTGAGCGATTCAAGAAACTGCATCCCCTTTGAATGGGATACTTAGGTAACCTGTTTTCATTTCTGGCCCATAATTCATCTGTTTCTGATTTATTCCCCTTTTCATAATGAATTAAATTAATTGTCTGGGATAGCCATTAGACATTAAATTCTTAATTGATTTGTTATATTCATTTTCTTTAGAATCTTTACTAACGAACCAGTCAATTCTGGAAAAAAATCCACGAACTGTTGATATTTTATATTGAAATGGCACAAAAGTGCTGTAATGCAAATACTGTGCAGATCATGGTTTTTATGTGTGCCTGTGTACATGTAAAGTTCGTTTTCGCTGCATTGCAAAGTGATGTCTGAGATATGGTTATTATTGTATTTCTGGTTTGTGAATTTACCATTTGTGCGCATTGTTGGCTTTTACGTGTACGCGTGCTAGTACTCTGTTTCGCCCTTTTGCGCAAACTTATATTCTTTACATAATAACAGCGCCAGTGTGGATTGCCGTTCGAAAACTTCTGTTACCGTATGGGCATGTTTTTTCTACATCAGTATTTAGCCAATCAGATTGAATATTTGTGGATTTTAGTCGAGGGCCTGTTTGGTCTTTCTTATATACTATTAAATTGTGGTTGAATTTTGATTTTCGTGGCAAGTTGATTTGAATATCATGTTGATGAATCTTTTGAATATATAGGTTGGGTGCTTCTTGTTTATATATAAAGGACTACATAAATGAATAATAATTTTTCTGATTTTGATGAAATTGACTGGGTGACCTGTTTATAATAATTGATCGGAAAATGCCGATTTCCTGACAGTGCCAAGGCTTTTTAATCAATTTCTGTAGTAAATGTTGCTGGATTTTGTTTATTAATTGCTTCTTTGTACCTCCGATATATGTGCTACCGTACAAGCATGAGCATTTGTAGATTATGAATGATTTGGAGAGAATTGTCAATTGATCTTTGGCATTCCAACCTCATGATTCTATGTGTACTAAATGTCATATTAACTTTAACACTGGGAAAGTTGTCCTTAGTTATTCTATTCAGCCGCCGTGCAATTATTGAGGCTGGTACGTCGCCTCTAAATGGTAAGTTTAGGAAAACCTGCTTGACAGTATCCTCTCTAGTACGAATCTGCCGTGGTCTGATGTTGACATCAATGAAACGCTCTGGGTAGTTGTTCATTAGCAAAATTTTCCTGAGGTAGTCCATTTCTTCCTCAATCTTACGTTCAGAGCAGATCTTCCTGATTCTGTTTGCTAGGTTGTTTACTAAGAAAATTTTGCTAATGAACAACTACCCAGAGCGTTTCATTGATTTCAACATCAGACCACGGCAGATTTGCACTAGAGAGGATGCCGTCCAGCAGGTTTTCCTAAACTTACCATTTAGAGGCGACATACAAGCTTTAATAATTGCACGGCGGTTGAATATAATAACTAAGGAGAACTTTCACAGTGTTAAAGTTTATAGGACATTTAGTACACAGAGAATCATGAGGTTGAATGCCAAAGATCAATGGACAATTCTCTCCAAATCATTCATAATCTACAAATGCTCATGCTTGTACGGTAGCACATATATCGGACGTACAAAGAAGCAATTAATAAACGAAATCCAGCAACATTTACTACAGAAATTGATTAAAAAATGCCTTAGCACTGTCAGGAAATCGACTATTTTAGATCAATTATTAGAAACGGGTCACCCAGTCAATTCCACCAATTTCTTAATTCAACATAAAGCAACATCAGAAAAATTATTATTTATTTATCTAGCCATTTATATATAAAAAAAGCACCCGACCTAAATATTCGAAAGTTTCATCAACATGATAATCTGATCGACTTGCCACGAAAACCAAAATTCAACCACAATTTATTAGTATCTTGGAAGACCAAAGAGGACCTCGACTAGAATCAACAAACACTCAATCAGATTAGCACAAACCTGAAGAGTAAAAAACAGATGCGCATACGGTAACAGTTGTTTTCGAACGATATTAATGTTCAACACTGCAATCCACACTGGCGCTGTTATAATGTAACGAATATAAGTTTGCGCAAAATGGAGAAACAGAGTACTAGCACGCGTACACGTAAAAGCCAACAATGCGCACAAATGGTAAATTCACAAACCAGAAATACAATAATAACCATATCTCAGACATCACTTTGCAATACAGCGAAAACGACCTTTTCATGTAAACAGGCACACATAAAAACAAAAATACCTACACACTTACCACTAAGCCACAAAAAGGGATGGAAATAAAAGTGACGTATGTAATATATATAAGAATTGAGGACAACTTTACGTTCATTTCTAATTAAAATTACGCTAGTCTTTAGACTCACGCATTAGTACCGCACCTATTATACAAAATTTCACACACGTTAAGAAACAAAATCTAAAATTGTGGTTGTCAGCGTTCATGCATTAGTTTGTCAGGATCAGCCCGATCAACAAAAACAAGAAAGGGAAATAAAAGCGATTCATATTTGTGGCCACCAGCGTAATGAATTGAATCCCCAGAATGTGTATAAATGAAAGATTGTATAGCAAGGTTTAATAATCCTGATATAAATGACCTTTATCCACTTTGTTACTAATGTGTTTTTCTTCCACATTAGAAATGTACTGTTTAATATTTAAAGGCGATGGGCTTTATATATATATATATATATATATATATATATATATATATATATATATATATATATATATATATATATATATTTATCTTTATGTAAATATCGGTTATTTGCGATGTTTCAGCCTAAGCTGGCCAAATTCATCCGAAATTGCCAAATATAACCACGTTTTTATGTTGACCCTTTGTAGTCATATCGATTTCAGTCTAAAATATGCGGATATTTTAAATGTGACCGAGGAGTGTAAAGAATTGCGTATGATTAGTTTAGCTGACATGACTTAAATGTCAAACTCGATGGGATTTCCATGTGAAATATAACTATATGATACATATCCGAAGGATAACATCTATGGAAACCAAAAAGCCTTCGACAGATAATATGAAACGAAGCTTTAAAATTTTTCCTGTTTTGCCAGTGACGCATGTAATATATATAAGAATTAAGGACAACTTTACGTTCATTTCCAATTAAAATTACGCTAGTCTTTAGACTCACGCGTTAGTACCGCACCTATTATACAAAATTTCACACACGTTAAGAAACAAAAGGGAAAATTGTGGTTGTCAGCTCTCATGCATTAGTTTGTCAGGATCAGCCCGATCAGCAAAAACAAGAAATAGAAATAAAAGCAAATCATATTTGTTGCCGCCAGCGTAATGCATTGAATCCCCAGGATGTGTATAAATGAAAGGTTGTATAGCAGTGTTTAATAATCTTGAGATAAATGAACTTTATCCAATTTGTTACTAATGTGTTTTTTCTTCCTCATTAGAAATGTACTGTGTAATATTTAAAGGCGATGGGCTTTATATATATATATATATATATATATATATATATATATATATATATATATATATATATATATATATATATATATATATATATATATATATATGTGTGTGTGTGTGTGGTTTTACTAATCATTGAATGATTTTCTGTTTTTGACAATATTACTTGCATCACTACCGGTCTTCCATTCATTGTATTTATGTCGCCATGCGAATGTAAAATTTATTTTCTTTTACACACGTTAAATTTCTGTAGTTTTCTGTATAACTACAAAAAGTATACAGTTAATCCATCATTTCGTGTCTATTATTTCGCGTCAATTCTTTTAATCAAATTTGAAATCTATATAAAACCGCCAGTAGCATTAAAATTAACTAGTTACACAATAATGAAACTACCACCATATACACGGATCGCAATAGAGCAAGACGGAAATCTTTCATACGAAAACTAATACGCAGTCAAATGTGTAGGGAAATTTTGCTTACATATGTTTAATCAAGTAATCTAGAATAAAGATGTCATGGGGGTAACAGACCGCAGCGCAACAACTACTCAGTAACGAGCATTAAAGGAAAATTCAATTGTCAATATATACACATATGAATTTCAATAAATAACGAATCCGTTTGTCACCTTTCTGGCACACAACAAAGCAAAAATTCATTTAATATCAGCCCAGGTGCGTTTCTAGTTGTCAACGAACCAATGAGACACATACATCAAACAATATAAGTACACAACGCATATTTAACGAATGCGAGTTTTGAATACATCTCTAGCCTCTAGCATATACGATACAATTTTCTATAATTGAACTTCTGGTAGCACAATACCTGTCCTGTAACGAATGTGCTATTTCTGCTGCTTCATTGAATATTATTTGATTTTAAACACAAAAATTTTAGTCATTTACATTTCTTGGCGGATTTTGCTGACATATAATCATCAAGATATCGGGACGATTTATATATCAACAACGAAGGCAAAATTTTTATTTGCTCTTATTTCCTGTTGACTTGCAAAAGTTTTTCATTAAATCAAATATATCATCAGCTCAAAATAATGATCACCACTAGTGCAAGACGTAAAAATGTCCAGTAAGGGTCCAACTGAATTTCATAATTTAAGAAAGAAAAATAACATATGCGGCTCTATCAAAAAGAAGTCACATGTACATTGTACTTATCTGGAAATTAAGATTGAAAATGCGCCTGAAAAATTTGCGAATCCGCAATCCACATTTACTGCCATACATTTCCAAGACCTGCCTAAGAACAAAGTTCATGACTTCCAATAGAAGAAACACGCTAAACTTAGCTTGTAAATTAATTACGAGACGAAAATGATAGAAATTTGAAAACTGAAATCGTCGTTGCTGTGGCGAAGGGAGATTCTTTAATAAATCTACAAGTTGATGCCTAAAGTTTCATTTGAAGGAATTAATATTAGTAACACATTTAAGAAAAATAATGCCATATATAATAGAGGTATAATAATGAAAAATTCATAATCATTAATGAAGACTTCGAAACATAGGACACGCTCCAAGATTTAAAAAAAGCATGATCTATCGAAATAAAATAAATTCCGAAAATTCTCAGTCTAACACAATGTCTTTCCAATTCGATACAGAAAGATGGCAGTTTAATGTGGAATGTAAAAACGGAAACATACATGAAACGAACAATAAATTCATTATCCTGACGCTGTCCCCTTTTGGTTAAAGTAAAATTTTCTTGTCAAATTGATTGACAGAATAAAGAAAATCTGCCGTAATGAATTTCAATGCTATGAAATGTTGGTTTTAAAAACAAATTTATGACAAAGCTCAGACACCGAAATTATATTGAATCAAATAGGAAACCTTTTTAAAAAATTATTGAAAGTAGCCCAATCAATAAAATATTTTTAAAAATATCTACTCGAAGAAATAAATGGCCCGGACTTGACTGACACAAAACACAAGATTACATAAAGTCTACACTAGACAGCAGCTGTAAACAGATTTTCCAGATTTCCACATTTCTGCAATTTCCATAGCTGCACAGTTTGTCATGCAGGCCGTAACAGTCGATAATTATGGGAAATACTTCAAGATCATTTTGAGTAACAAAAATCTGTCGTAGAATTGTACAATTGTACAATAACAAAATACAAAATTCCATACAAAATCATGCGTATTTCCATGTGTTTTCTAAAGAAATAAATAAGAAAAATACACACAGCTGAGTTATTTTGTCTGTAATACCTTTCTTGATTACCTAGAATAATATATAAAAGATTTTAACCTAACCCGCTAAATGATTGTATTTTCGTATGCCTGTGTAAGCTCGGTCTTTTTCTGCTTATTGCGAATATTGCATAATGTGTCAAATTGTTTACGCAGTAGTCTAGTACGAGTCAATTTGTATTACCCATAAGTCAGTAATATCTCGATTTATTTATATTTACAATACATATCTCGTCATACTGAAGCCCTGTACAAATGACTGTACAATTTTTTCAAAAATTCCTTATGTATTTCTGTCTGACTTAATAATCAGTTTTAATAATTAAAAACCTATACGCAGCAGTATAAAAAATCCACCTTTTATTCACAATAATATATCCACACATATATGTCTGTACCAATTTAATGTTAAATATTTATAGAATAAATAAAAGCAAACCATATAGATTGACGTGCACGCATATCCATGCTGATAAGATGATCTTTCTGTTTCAGCCGCTTAGAATGTTCAAATAAAATTCTTTTCCGTAATACTGCAGTAATCTCTTCCTTTGCATAAGAGGTTATAAATATAACGAGTCTAGGAAATCTAATGAATGGGTAAAAAGTATCTAACATTTGCAGAAAACCGAGATATACTTCTGCATTAACGAACAGTTATACTCACATACATACCCACACACACACATATATATATATATATATATACGTTTACAATACCTATTATGCATATCTAAAAAAATCATGAAAAGCACCATGTTAGTGCCTTCCACAACTTGTGTAATTTTACAAATAACTATCTATATAACTACGTGTAACACCTTTTATAATATTCATGCAAAATAAGAAAACAACGAGTGCCTTAAGCATACCCCATTCACAATAAATAACATTTATGAGTCAGGTCAAACTTTTAAATTTTTACATATATATTTATATGTTTTTTGTATTTTATTATATTTATATGTGCTAAAAATAAAGTCGGTTAATAATTTTTATGAGTATCTGGAATAATGAAAATTAAATGATCTGTTTATTTCCAAAATATTTCGGCTGCCTTATTCAGTTCGTCGATCCTTACTAGTTTACAAAACAAAACTAATTAAAGTAAGCTTGCTTCATTAAAACTACATTGGCAAAAACACAGACAAGGTAATAATATGGGTTCTTTGAACTCTTTTACTTACAACCAACTATGAATGAATAAAATATCAACAATAATTATATATTTATACTGTTATTTTATTTGACAAAATAAACATCTAACATCAACATAAACGAAATCACGTTTGTTACTCCCGCACATATAAATCAAACAAAATGTTTTTAAGAAAATCATTTTGGGATATAGCTTCTGAAATTAAGCACTTTTAATATACATTTGTCATTTATTTATATTCTCATTGTTCCTTCTTTACAAATAAGTATATATACAATGAATTATCTGTTGTTATCAATCGGAATAGAAAACTGTACGTCCATCTGCACTGCTTCAATTATCCAATTATCAAAGAGTTATTCCGAGACGTTGTCCATTGCAGATAGATCTGGTCCATATACAACGTTTCCATGTGATTTGTGCCAATATTCAGCCTGATTTTTCTCCATTGTACTAGAGTTTTTAACTGGAAAAACTGGTGAATCATTGGCATCTTGGCCTCTTAATGAATTATTTTTATGTTGGATTTGATGCTTCTTCTGTATGGCGAAATTCGTCAGTATTTAAAACTAAATGTGGTTATCGTAATTTGCGAGACTGTTTAATTTACTTACTTATTACTTACTTTATTATAAACTGTAAAAATTTTCTCATGCGCAATCAGATATTTTCTTAATAATAAAAATAATAATAATAATAATAATAATAATATAATAATAATAATAATAATAATAATAATAATAATAATAATAATAATAATAATAATAATAAGAATAATAATAATAATAATAATAATAATAATAATAATAATAATAATAATAATAATAATAATAATAATAATAATAATAATAATAATAATAATAATAATAATAATAATAATAATAGTTATAATAATATATAATATA